>JAXRKP010000339.1:200000-257500 GCA_037039925.1 Doris montereyensis | reverse complement strand
CCCTTCTCGTCTTGCTGAAAATATTCCTCGGTGCACATCTTCATCTGTTCCTTTTCACATTTTCCATACGCTATTAACTACTCTTATGGTTGATCCAAGGTATTTGAGTTGATTCACTTACCTGATGCTGGCAGCTATTTTTACATTCGATGTTACCTGAAGACTTTTGAATACTTCTGCTTTGTGAGAGTCTTAAATTGGCTTAGCTTAAATGAATAGCATCAAGCAACAAAATCGGTAGGTGAGAAGTTGATGAAGTGGGAAGAAGATAATTGAAGAGAGCTTGTTTGTGAGGATGCCCATTGCAGTTGCAGCGGCATACATCGATACAACAATAATGACTGTTTCCATTTTTTAAGGATTAAAATTTTTTTTTTTCTGGTACTTAAATGTGACTGTTGGAAATCGAAGAAATTAAAAAAGAACACACACATGTTTTGAACACCTAAATGGAAAATAATAAAAAATCATCCCCGGCGGGATTCGAACCCGCGACCTCTGGATTAGAAGTCCAGCGCGCTATCCACTGCGCTACGGGGACCGCTGGAAAGACTGCGCTTCAATTTGTCATGTACAGAAGTAATTGTTATTCGTTTTCGCTTTTATTTTCTGTAGTTGATTTTCGTTATTTATCTGTCTACTGATATTATTAACCTCAGGCCTGGAATTTATGTTTTTTGTGCATGTCTCTGCAAGAAGATGATTTGATTGCACCATGTAAGATGAGGTGTATGCGAGAAGGTGCACTTAAAGTAAAAGTACGGAGGATGAGAAAATAGAAACTTAACACAGAAAGCCAACGTAAAGAAACAATCTCGAAAGTGACTGAAGCTGGGAGTTCATTTCCGGTCAAACGAATACAAAACACGTCATTCTGGCCCGATGTAAACTTTCGTGATTGATGAATTGATTATTTATAATATTGATATAGAGCTGGATGTTGTTATTCATCTAGTTCTAAACGCCAGAGATATTTTTCTATGACGAGGATGAAGCATCACAAGCTTGAAGAGGTTAGAATCTTGAAAAGAATAATGGATGGAAATCCCTAACAGTGTAACACTAACACTACTAACACTAACAGTAGTAACAGCTTGTCCAGGTCTTCAAGCTGTTTTTAGTTTTCTTGATGTTTCACGCCATATTATGATATAACATGATATATCTAAATAATAAATGAATGATATCGACTTTATTTTAATTGACTTGAGGATGAACTTTTTTTTGGGTGTGAGCCGTTATCTAATGATAGTCTTGATCCCTAAAGTTGCGCACTCACTATCACTAGATCTATCCCTGACCCACCGATCCCTAACCTGAACATTCCTCCCCATCCCCCTGACATCTCATCCCATACGAATGTGTTCAACCATGGGAGTCTTCCTGATCTCTTCTTTGTCATATTCTAGATTCTACAATCTTTCCTGATGAGATGCTAGGAAAAAATAGAAGTATCCAGTCTAAAGTGGTGTAGTGTAACGGCAACTTGGCTTTATTGGGAGTTGGACCAGAAGTAGTTGTAGTCATCTGTGAAGAAAGAAACTGTTTGTGTCAATAAAACATCCTATGACGTTCAAAGATATCTAAAAGTTGTCAATCTTGTAATAAATGTGACCCATTTGTAAAGATTTTGATTCGTTGAATGTGATGGAACATCAGTTGAGCTACATTAAGAGCAAAACAACCACATCACTTAACTCCGGATTCAAAGTGTATACTCGGAATTATCTTTGAGAATCTTTATTCAATGCTCTGAAATCCAGATCATTTGCCATTTAAATTTTTTGGTGTGAGCGTAAGGAATGAAACCTAGATTTTCACAGACTTTGATTTTAACCATTACTTTTAAAAGACCAGCCTAAATTTTTTTATCCTTTGCTGATCTTTATTCATATATGTTATGTTCTAAATTTACTGGTAAAAACAGTTGAAAAAATATAACATTTTGAGGAAATGTCATGGCCACATTATTTTGGGCCCCAGTCATTTGCAAAGAAAACGATTGTGCAATGATTTTGACTTTTACATCAGGCCCTTTATTTTTATTGTCTGGTTGGCCCAGCGGAATTTTTGGATTACTCTTACGCCATGTCATTGGCCATTACGGCCCTTTGCCAGACAACATCGGACATTCTAAATGGAAATTTCCACTTTCCTTACATTTTGTTTATTGAATGTTATGACCTTTGAGTTCATAGTTAACCCAAGTAGAGATTGCATGACGTACCAGAAGTGACCTTCTTACAGTGACAGGTTCAAGGTTGACCACATCCATTTGCAGGAAAAGTCTGAAAATAGTATATGCAACGGGCGAAACTAGATTTAGACTTAGTTTGAACAATGAGTTCACATTTACAGATGATACAAGACCTATAAAACATGCATTTTCTATGTTGAAAGAATAAGGAATTCATATTGAGATGTTATTGCAACAAGAGAAACTTAAACTAAGGACTAAACATTAGCTTGCGAAAAACATGACTAGCCGTGTTAATCCCAACTTAGATCTCTCACAAAGTGTGCTGAATGGCAAAGCGTCACTTTGACGGATGATAACGAGGCTATCGGAAAGCCACTATTTAATGTAAATAAATTGTAATCTCATTGAGTTATTAAACTATGAACTCAAACCATGTAAGGAAAGTGGAAATTTCCATCACAGAAGCCTAGATGTCACGCCCTAAATATTTAGGGCCTTTGAGTTCATTAGCTTTATTGCAATGATGGCGGCCCTAAAACATAGTTCACATTTACTGATACAAGACCTTCCATTTTCTATGGGCAGACGGAAACACACCCTTTATTTAGGGCCCGCGCTTTTTGTTGGGTTAACAACTGCCAATGGATTACAATTTGATTTCAGCTTGTAGCTTTCCACATTAGCCTCGCTTTATCATTCGTCAAAGTGAGCTTTCCATTCAACACACACCCTTTGCAGCAAGCCTAATGTTGATTGCACAGCGATTGCTGCTATATTGATTATCCTTAGGTTCATTCAATTTAATTCAATGGGGCGTTTAGCGCATGAAATTATCTTGTTTCAGAAACAGATTGATGGTAACTCTTTTGTGTTGAGCTTGAAGCCCTTAAATTTAGTTATAAGTAAAATACAAGGACAGTGAGTACCCCACGTTATTATGCATAAATAATAATGTTATTATACAAAAGCAGTGTAACTACTGCTGTCATTTCTACTCTTTTGTTAATAATCATTCTTTCTTTCCTTTCTTTATCAGTTCCCATTCTACCTTAAGGTGTATGGGTTTAGATGCCTGAGATGATCTTTCTCCAGATGCCCTGTCCTGGCAGTTTCTGTTTCCTTCCAAAAAAGTTAAATTTCTATGCTTCAATGCCTCTTAAATATCTTCTTCCCACTTTCTCCGAGGTCTGCCTTTTGGTCTTTTACCTTGGGCTTTAGCATTGTATACTGATTTAGCTATTCTATTGTCATTCATTCTGTTTACATGCCCAAACCATCTCAATTGATTTATTTCTATCTTAGTTTTTATGCCATTTGCTTTGGTTTGATCTCTTATTGTTGTGTTTCTGATTTTGTCTCATTTAGTTTTCACTACTACTCTTCTTAGATATTTAATTTCAGCTGCATGTACTCTACTGTATTCTCTAAAGGTTTCACTGCCATAGAGGAGAGTAGGACAATAAACTATATTGTACATTGCCATTTTGGTTTTTGTTGACAATTTTTGCTTACCTACAAATGCCTTTCCTAGATGGTTATATATTGCACTTGCCTTTTGGATTCTCTGGCTGATTTCTTCTCTTAGTTTTCCTCTGAGTTAATAATTACTCCTACATAATTGTAACTTTGAACTTGTTCTAAATTCTCCCTGCCCAATTTAAGATTTTGTGTTTTAGCTTTCCTAGTTACTAGCATTGTTTTGGTTTTTCTTTGAATTTACTCTCATTCCTCTTTTATTTAGTTCATTGTTCATAATGTTGATATTCGACTGAAGGTCACTTTCTGATTTTCTAAACAGAACTTAATCATGGGCAAATGAAAGCATTGATACATTTACTGATTTGAGCTTCCACATACCTACATTCATTTTCTTCATTTTTGAGGATATCTTTGCGACTGAATCCATAAATGTGATAAACAAAAGAGGATTTAGGATACAACCCTGTCTTACTCCTATTTCTACATCATATTCTGCAGATATGTTTCCAGCTACTCTCACTGCACATGTTGGTTTATTGTAAAAACTTGTAATGGCTTCTATTAAATTTTGCTCTACATTGTGTTCTTTTAAGGAATGCCATAGTTTGTCCCTCCCCAGTGTTAAGTGCTTTTTCTAGATCTATAAAACACAGGTGCAAGTCAATGTTTCTCTCAAGGTATTTTTCTTTTATTTGTCTAATTGTAAATATGTGATCTTGTACACTTCTTCCGGTTCTAAATCCACTCTGATGTTCTTCAATCTGATCCTCTACTCTTTTCCTTAGTCTCATTTCCAGTATCCACGTGTTAATTTACACAGTCACGGTAAATCTTTCTATTTCTCTGTCTGCACCAGTTCATTATTATATCATATTACCTGTAGTTCAATGGCATCTGTTGGAAAGGGAGATAATCAGCCAATGAGAAATGATTCTCTTCTGTACATGTTACTGGTTCTAGTGTAAGGTGTGTTTGATGTTCACACCTTTGAATAGATGTCATTACGTGTGTTGACTGTGTTTCAGTATGTCACCTGTACAGGTTTCATGCCCTTCTCAACACGCTTTAATGGGTTGATGATAATACACAAGACCTTCTTATATAAAAGTTGTTTAGGATCTTTCTCATGTTTAGTGAAAGTGAGAAGATATTTCTTATTTTATATATATATTATATAAAAATTTCTGCGATTTGTTTCAATTGGGTGAACTAGTGCTCTGGTGTGATGAAATATCATCATTGTCGTCATCAATTTATTTGATACTAATCAATGCCGTGGGTTAAAATCGTATTCCAGGAGAAGCCGACCAAAGAGCAGTATGCCGTTGCCAAGTATCTGCGATTCGGTCTTCCTGCCAGAGAAGGCAAACTACACGGGATGGAGGTCAAGTGTTTCATTGGTGAATATTATGACTTCTTTTCAACATTGTCACTGTGACATATTTCAATTTATTGTTAATTGCTGCTCATTCATGAAAATACATTTTATTCATTTATATTATATCATATATCAGGAAATGTTGACGTTCATTGCCTCACACAGCATCCTGTCGGTAATTGATGTGATATTTAACCAGCTTTCTCCTCCTTTTCTTTTGTGTACGTTGGGTTTTTTTAATGAATAGGGCTTTTTCATGTTGAAAACAATCCTATCTCCACCAATAGTGAACCACATGTCCTAATAGTGTGCCCATGTCCACATTGGCTTAGGACTTGTCCACCAATAGTGTGTTCCACCAATAGTGTAGCCTATGTCCATTGCCTCAACCAATAGTGTGTGCCTATATCCACCAATAATGTGCCTATATCCACCAATAGTGTGCCTATATCCACCAATAATGTGCCTATGTCCACCAATAGTGTGCCTATGTCCACCAATAGTGTGCCTATGTCCACCAATCCAGTAGTGCCTATGTCCACCAATAGTGTGCCTATATCCACCAATAGTGTGCCTATATCCACCAATAGTGTGCCTATATCCACCAATAGTGTGCCTATATCCACCAATAATGTGCCTATGTCCACCAATAGTGTGCCTATATCCACCAATAGTGTGCCTATGTCCACCAATAGTGTGCCTATGTCCACCAATATGTCCTATCTCTACAATAGTGTGCCTATGTCCACCAATAGTGTGCCTATATCCACCAATAGTGTGCCTATGTCCACCAATAGTGTGCATATATCCACCAATAGTGTGCCTATATCTACCAGTAGTGTGCCTATATCTACCAATAGTGTGCCTATATCTACCAATAGTGTGCCTATATCTACCAATAGTGTGCCTATGTCCACCAATAGTGTGCCTATATCCACCAATAATGTGCCTATGTCCACCAATAGTGTGCCTATGTCCATATCTACCAATAGTGTGCCTATGTCCACCAATAGTGTGCCTATATCTACCAATAGTGTGCCTATATCTACCAATAGTGTGCCTATGTTCTCCAATAGTGTGCCTATATCCACCAATAGTGTGCCTTTGTCCACCAACAGTGTGCCTACATCCACTAATAGTGTGCCTTTGTCCACTTTCGTGGGAAAATGAGACAGAAAGCTAATTCAAGGAATAAAGGGAAACAATGCTTCCAGAAAAGTATGAAAGTGATATAATTGATGAAAACGCATCACGTTTTTAGCTGTTTGAAACTTGAAATTCCCAAAGCCATCTGTGCCTAAGTCTATTGTTTTGGGCATTTTTCTCTAAATTCCACACTATAAAAATGACCCCATTCAATTGTTCCATCTGGCTGCATCGTAAGATGTCATGCAAAAGTTATTGCATATATTAATGTAATGACACAAGACAATATGAAAGCCCCATAAGAACAAAGACGAGACAAACACAAGGTATTGGGGATCGAACCCGCGACCTCTGTAAATCGCCTCGCCATGAAAAGAAAGCGTGCTATCGAGCTAACTACGCTCCCTAAAAAAGATTTCATTAGCAAGGTCTTTCGCACAACTCATGAAAGTCATATTCACTTACAGTTCGTTCCCTCAGTAGCCCCATTCAATTTTTCTCTAGATCTAAACCATCAACCATGACGCATGATAGTCCTCTGAAGTAATCTGACTAGATAAATACAAGCAGTGATGTCAGAAGTTAATGTAAAACAAGACAATATGAAAGCCCCATAAGAACAAAGACGAGACAAACTGTGCATATATTATTAAATTTCACATGTATTGCTACTCAAGCCCTTGCAATATTTATCTCTGACTTCTTCATGTGTTCCTTGGGAAAGACACATATTGCACATTTGTCCACTTACACTAGGTGTAATTGAGGACCAGCATCATCTTGGGAGGAAAAACATGCAACAAACTAGTGTCCTGTCCATGAGGTGATGTTTTATCACTTGATCCACTTCACACTATAGAAACCTGGGTACGCTCTGGCTCTATGGACCATATCAGTTTTAAAGGGAAAAAAAAAGTATTCATGTGAAATCTGTTAATTTGTATGAAATACTTAAAAGTTTACTTGAAAACATTCAAGAAACTTTTCAACCTGGTGGGGCTTAAATCCATGGCCTTTTGGTTGCGAGGCCGACATCTTGCCTCTTCTGAGTCCCCTTTACTGGCATATATGTATATGGGTTTCTCACTTATGTTTTGTCTTTTTACCACAGCCAATGCTGCCGTCGACAAGCTTCTAGAATCAAAATGGTCGGCTTCCAAAAACAAAAAAGATCCTCTCTTCACAAACAGGGCATCATGCATTATCTTCTTGGACATGTGCGTTTTTCGTTTCTTTTTTATTTCATATTTCAAAACATGTGCATCCTGTGTTTTGCAATGTCTGTCAAAATGTTTTTTGTTTTTGTTACAAAAACTAGTCTTAAAATTACTTTGTTGGTGGTTGCTGCGTGCTTCTGGCTGGTCCTACTTCTGTGCTTTCTGTTTCATCTGTCCCTTATTTTGCTGTTTCCTCTCCATTCATTTTGAGATCACCACATGATGGTAAACGGAGTAAATTTTTAAGCATTTTCCCCTAAATGACAATGACTTCATTTAAGGCTTTGTTAGAAGATGGGACATTTTTTATTCATCTGTCAATATTGCCCTGAATGACAGGATGTGGACTGTGTATACTGACAAAGATTTTCATAGAAACTGTCTTGTTCCATGAATTGGGGCTGTATGGTTGTACCAAAAACAGGAATCATAAAGTGTGACAGAGAATAGGCATTATGACTTGAGAGTGCTTCACTGAAATAACTACTCGTACAAACATAAAATCTATCACTATCATCAATAAGAAAGCTAGCAACAACAAAGAGAGGAAGAAGAAGAAGAAGAAAACATTTTAAAGAAAAGAAAAGAAAAACACATTACTACAGATTTTCAAGACTGATAAAAAAAAAATTAATTTTTTTCAGTGTTTTTCAAGGAATTGTTGTTTTTTAGACTTTAGTTCTGTATATTAAAGTTCTGATAAAATTGTTCAAATGTTTTCATTTTTTATAAATGCATTGTGAAATTTCTTAAATTTCTTAAACGTCTTTGTTTCAATGTAAAGTTTTAAACAATTGTAATTATTTTTGTTTTTTGTCGTCTTTTGATATTGAAAACCATGTTTCATGGGCTTTGTAGGAACTTATTTCTTATCAGGAGATATTTCCCTTTGTTGTTCTGCTTTTGCATCTTCATTGAATCTAAATTTGAAATGCTTTTTTTATATCATCATTATCAGACTTCTCCAAAAGGGACTCTTCCATAGAGCCGACAGAGATCGGCGGAAGAAAGATAAAGAAAAAGAAACAGGCAAAAAGAAAAAGAAAGAGAAGGAAGAACCAACCGGAGATGACGGAGTCAAGGTGAATTCACGTTTTACGTTGGGCTCTTAAAGTATGATTGGTTGATTGAAGATGAAAGCTAAAATTGGATTGTCAGTTGGAAGTGGGTGGTTGGTGGGTGCACTGGTAGGTCCTTCTTCTTTCCTTGCCTCTTTCATCTGTCATTCATCTTGCTGTGTCTCCTCTTAATTGTCTCTTGTGATCACCGCATATGATGGATGTTGTGAACTGCAATGCATCGAAATACAACAAACAAATAAACTTGCACTCCTGCCTTGTTTGCAACACTCCATGACTGGCAGTCTTCCAGAGGTCTAGTTTTGATTTTCACTTTCATCACATTTATTGTCTCTACAATGGGAAGGAGTTGAATGATAGAACTATTTCAAACTTTTTAGACTTTAAATAAAAATTTTTAAACATCCCCAAAAGCTACAGAACAAACAAAATAAAGTGAAAAAGACGTTTTGTGCATTTTTATACCGTTTTATTGTTATTATTACAATCTCACGTTTTGGTTGCAGCAAAGGAAAACGAAGAAAGAGAGAAAATCCAAGAAGGAAGAAGAGGCAAATGATGAAACAGAAGGGAAAGATGAGACAGAGAAAAAACAGAGAAAAAGGTGATTATAATTACTCTAGCTTACAAAAATTAGAAATACGCAAAGATGTCAATGGCGTAATGGTCTCCTCTCCTTACTATAGATCTATACAGACAAATTGAAAATGCAATCTCTTTGCATCTTTGTTATCCAACTGATTTGGCTCAAAAGTTCTGTAAGGCTTACAAATGGCCTCTAGATGTGCCTTTTGATTTTAACAACAATGCAATATTTTTGGGTGATTTTTGATTAAGTGGTGAATCTTTGCATTGTTTCTAGCTTACAACCTTTGATTTTGTTATTAAAAGTATTCATGTTCTTATCACATATAGAGGCATTGTAGTGAAACCATAGTGTTATGAGTTTGTAATCATGACGATACTGGTTCAAAACCCATGGCTGGCCCAGGTATTTTTTCACAACGTTTTGTACTCTTAGGAAAGGTGCTTCACTCTGCTTTCCTCACTCATCTCAGGTGAGAATGAAAACCTGGCTTTAGACAGAAAAGATCTTGTCAGAGTGTCAGGTCAAAGCAACTAACCGTCGCACTTTGCCAAAAAGCGACTTAATTCAAGTTAAATTATCAATGTTTTCTGGAATATTACGAGCCATTATGCATTTAGATGTAGTCTATGCTGTTATAGTCTTTTCTTTAATGTAAAGAGGTTGGCAGCTATTTGTTTAGTATTTAAAATGGAATTTCTTTCATTTTCATAAAAGGCTGAAACTATACTACTGCAACTCACTGCGGTGAGTCATGTTCGATTGAAACACTTTTGATCCATTCTTGATGACTACAGTATGACCTGTCCGCTCAGGTACACAAATTATAGTCATCAACAGGGGACATAAAAATTAATATAGTGTTTCAATGGGACACAACTCACCGCGGTTAGTGGCACCGTAGTAGTTTTGGCAAAAGTGTGAGTAATTGATGTTGCTTCTGGTATGTCCTTCTTTCCTTTCACTCGACAGTATTGAAAATGATGTTTTGTATTATTTTCCACTTGACATATTCACGTTATATCTTTTTATCAGAAAGAATCAATGTGTTTTATGTGAGAAAAGTTTCGTGTTTGCGCTATGAATCAATGTGTTTTATGTGAGATAAGTTTTGTGTTTGCGCTATGAATCAATATGTTTTATGTGAGATAAGTTTTGTGTCTGCGCTATCACGGTAGCCATCCTAACTTTTCTTGTTTTTCTTCTTTCTTTTTTTATCCCTCTCACCACCAGGATGAAAAAAAGAAGAAAGAAAAGAGGTTGAAACTGTTAATGTCGGATAATCAGTGGTTTGAAGATGGTGATGAGGTGAGTATGCGGGACCCATGTGTCATGTCCAATCTTCCTTCTACGCTGTGCTTGCACACACATCTAAGGAAAGGTGTGCACGGTTGAGAAACATCTGCGCACATCAATGAAAAACAACAGCACGCTTAAAATGTGCACAACACTTAAAATTTGCGCTCACAGACTGGAAAAAACTTGAGTGGGAGCAATGGTCAAGTCCACTTTTGGTTTTGTTCCTTGAATGTAAACTTATGTTATGTCATGTATGTATGTATATATTATATATCAGGCTTTGCCAGAACCTCGCCGCAGATTTGTGGCAAAATTCTGTGTGAAGTCTCCTTCCCAAGGAACACCAAAGGTGTCAGGGTTTGAACTACGAGGATGTCAGCCTGCCAAAAGCTGACAGCATAACACCTGGCCACTGACTCTTCTCTCCTCCATTATCATATTACAACAGACTCCGGTCAATCACAACATGATGGGAGCGGAAAAATTGTGGAGATTATTCAAAAGTTGCGATAAACCGGAGTCGACTGTATACGTTTTATTTCAATGTTGCTTAATTTTCTTATCCTTCCCATTAAAATTGGTTCATGCTCCTAAACACGCCTGGATTATGTCTAGATACTATGCCTTATTCACCAATGATATATAATTATCGATGTATTTACATCTTTGCAGATCAATTGTCAAGATAGGTAGGATCTTATAGCTCAGGGGTTCACTAACCAGGAGTGGATTGTTATCACATGTTCCGTTCACACTATAGAAACAGGGATAAGCTCCGGTCCTATAGGTCGTGGAGCGAACTTGAAAGAACTTAAGCTGGTGAAGAGGAGACAAAAGGAGCATGGGAAGGGGAGGGGGGGTGGTGTTGTGTTTAACTCCTTTGGTGACATAAGTGTAGTCACTAGATAAATTTAAAATGAAGCATTAATTACACAAAAATAAATGCTTTTCACTCGTTACATTTTTGAATTTTCAGGTTTATGTTTGGATTTATGACCCCGTTAATGCCAAAACCTTCATCATCGGACTGCTAATGGTTTTGGGTGCAATCGGCTTGTGTATGTTTCCCTTGTGGCCGGAGGAAGTTCGCATCGGGGTCTATTACCTGAGCCTCGCTGCTGCCAGCTTTGTCGGTTTTATTTTGTTTCTCGTATTTGGTGAGTGAAAACCATATTTGTGTCACTATCAGTCGATTTTTGGAATGTACATCTGGCTAGAGAAGTATTTCATGGCTGTCTACCCTTAGGATTTAATTTTTGTCATATGCCTCTCAGACAGTTAAATTTTCTTAGGAGGATTAAAAATGATAATTTTTGTTTTTTGTTTCTTCGTTTTTCCGGGCGCCAGACAGGTAAGCCCTGTACGGGGATTAGGTGGTCTCGTCCTCCACGAGTCTCCTGCTGCCTTGCAGGCGGGTCTTGGCTAACCAAAGGCTAAGGGAGTTAACACTGACATAAAACATCCTGCTGCCTTGCTTGTTGGTTTTGGGCAACCAAAGGCTAAGGGAGCTAATCCTGATAGAAAATAACAAGGCCCGGTAGGGGGCCCCAAGGTGGCAGCTCCACCATCTACCTGGGGTACAGTGGGCTAATCCCCCACTTATCCAAAACAAAGCTGATTCAAAGAAATACATATAATGATATAACCGGCTTGAACTTTTGAAGACGACTTTGGAAAAGAACACGTACTGTGATTTTTGGAACATGAAATATTAGGCCGGGCAGTGGACAGGTAAGCACCTGTATGGGGAGTAAATGATCCCGCCCTCCTCGGGTCTTCTGCTGCCTTGCATGTGGGTCTTGGCTAACCAAAGGCTAAGGGACTTAACCCTGATAGAATATAACAAGGCCTGGTAGGGGGCTTCAAGGTGGCAGCCCCACCATCTACCGAGGATACAGTGGGTTAATCCCTGCTTATCCAAAACCAAACTGATTTAGAGGAATAAATACAATATACCCGGCTTGACCTTTCTACGATGAATTTTCGGAACATGGAATGTTAGGGTAATAAATGGAAAAGAGTTAGAATTAGTTAATGAAATGGAAAAATTCATAGTAGACATTTTGGGCATTACAGAAACAAAGAAAAAAGGACAAGGAATAGAAAATGTAGGACCAAATAATATTTTAATCTTAAGAGTAGATGTCAAAGATAGAGCTAGAGCAGGAGTAGGCCTCCTAATGCATAAAAGGCATGAAATCTACTAGAATGTTGGAAATTTATAAGCCCACGGCTATTAGAGGTAAATATTGAACCAAAAGGAAGAAAAATTAAATTATTAATAGCTTACGGACCAAACGAAGAGGCGATTAAAGAAGAAAAATATTTTCGAAAACGATTTACAAATAGCTGCAGAGAATCTTAAATACAAACAGGAACTAATGGTTTTAGGAGATTTAAACACTAAAGTAGGCAACAATATGAAAACATCAGGGGAGTAATAGGTAAAGAAGGAGAGACAACTTCTCAAAATGGAGAGAGACTAATAGATTTTTTGCCTAAAGAATAGCATGAAAATAGCCAACGCCTTTTTTCCTCATAAGGATATCCACAAATATACAAGAGTAAATGAAGACAGGTGTGAAAAGTCAACGATAGACTACATAATAGTTAGCATCTCCCTTTTTTATAGTACATTGGATGCAAGATTAAACAGAGGAGCATATATATTTAGTGATCATCACCTACTGATTGCCAAAATGAGATTATTGACTGAAGAAAACAAATAGAAAAGGAAAAAGAAGAAAGCTACTAAACTCAAAATAGAGGAACTAAATAAAACAGTAGTAAGAGAGGTATACCAATCTAGGATTAAAAGATTTATCAGTGAAAGGCAGACTGATCCGAATGATAGCACAATAGAAGAAAAGAGGCAGATGTATAAAGAAACACTCCTCAGTTGTACTGAAGAGGTCTGCGGTAGGAAACAAATTAAAGGAGATAGGAAGAGAACAGCATAGTGGAATGAGAATGTCAAGACTAAGACCAAAGAAAAGAAGAATGCCTGGAAGAAATACTTGCAAACAAAGAGACCATAGGATAGGATAGATTACGTGAATAAAAGAACTATCACTAAAGAGGAAGTGAGGAAAGCAAAACAGGAACAATGGGAAGAGTTTGGACAAAGACTTCAAGAAAGCTATCAAGGAAATCAAAAGCTGTTCTGGGGGGCAATGAAGAGCAAAAGAAAGACCAAAGCATGCCCAATACGACAAATTAAGAATGCCAAAGGAGAAATAATGAAAGAAGACAGCGAAATCATGGAAACATGGAGAAAGTATTTTCAACAATTACATAATCCCTCTAGAACATATGAAACAAGGAGTAAAGATCAATAGTAAGAGTAACAAGTAATCCAGAGGAGATGGCTGAAGATGTAGATAATCAATGGAAGAAATCCAAACAGTTATAAGAAAAGTGAAATTAGGAAAAGCCCCAGGAGCAGATCAAGTTTATCCAGAAATGATTAAAAACCAAGGGAGAGAGGCAGACTACTACATGCAATTTGTCACAAGCATGGAAGTCCAAACAGGTGCCAGACGACTGGAAAAAGGAACGCTAGTACCAATACATAAGAAAGGATCAACTATGGAATGCTTAAACTATAGAGGGATATCACTACTTAGCATACCAGGATAAGCGTATGCCAGGATACTGGAAATGAGATTAAGGAAAAGAGTAGAGTATCAGATTGAAGAACATCAGAGCGGATTTAGACCAGGAAGAAGTGTACAAGACCACATATTTACAATTAGACAAATAATATAAAAATTCCTTGAGAGAAACATTGACTTGCACCTGTGTTTTATTGACTTAAAAAAGGCATTTGACACTGTGAGAAGGGACGAACTATGGTATTCCTTAAAAGAAAACAATGTAGAGCGAAATTTAATAGAAGCCATTACAAGTTTTTACAATAAACCAACATGCACAGTGAGAGTAGCTGGAAACATATCTGCAGAATTTAATGTAGAAATAGAAGTAAGACAGAGTTGTGTCTTAAGTTCTCTTTTGTTTATCACATTTATGAATTCAGTCACAAAGGCATCCTCAAAAATGAAGAAAATGAATGTAGGTATGTGGAAGTTCAAACCAGTAAATGTATCAATGCTTTTATTTGCTGACCTTCAGTCGAATATCAACATTATGAACAATGAACTAAATAAAAGAGGAATGAGAGTAAATGCAAAGAAAACCAAAACAATGCTAGTAACTAGGGAAACTAAAACATACAATCTTAAATTGGGCAGGGATAATTTTAGAACAAGTTCACAGCTACAATTACCTAGGAGTAACGATTAACTCAGAGGGAAAACTAAGAGAAGAAATCAGCCAGAGAATCCAAAAGGCAAGTGCAATATATAACATATAGGAAAAGATTTGTAGGTAAACAAGAATTGTCAATAAAAACCAAAATGGCAGTATACAACACAGTTTATTGTCCTACTCTCCTCTATGGCAGCGAAACTTTAGACAGTAGAGAATATAGTAGAGTACAGGCAACTGAAATGAAATATCTAAGAAGAGTAGTAGGAAAACTAACAGTAGTAAAAGAGACAAAATCAGAAGCACAACAATAGAAATCAAACCAAAGCAGGTGGCATAAAAACTAAGATAGTAATAAATCAATTGAGATGGTTTAGGCATGTAAACAGAATGAATGACAATAGAATAGGTAAATCAGTATGCAGTGCTACAACCACTACTGCTACTATAACTACTACTACTACCACTACTACTACTACTACTACTACTACTACTTTTCTTACTACCATTACCGCCACTGCTTCCTATGATATTTTATCATTCTTCTTTCCTCAGTCCGTCTCGTCTTGTTTTGCGTGGTGTGGGTTATAACCATGGGCCGACACTATTTCTGGTTCTTGCCAAACCTGACAGAAGATGTCACGGTTTTTCTGAATCTTTCTGTCCCTTGTACAAACACGATCTCAACACTGGCAAAGAAGAAGTGGATACAGGAAAAAGAAAAAGAAAGGCAAAGGTGGTCAGGAACCTGAGGTCCAAGGTAATTTAGTATTTAGGCAACAGGCGAATGAAGGGTGCTGTGTTTTGTAAGATCTCATTATCTCAATTTAGGTGTTTTATGAGATAAAGATAAAATGGATTTATAGTCCGTATCCCCACACAAGTGCAGGCTCACCGACTGTACATCATTTATCCCCCAGCAGGCCATTTCAGCTCTTATCAGATCATAAGTAGATCTAATCAATTATGCTCAAGAAATTAAAAGGTTTGTAAAATGGTGTGGTGACAATTATTTACAACTTAATGTTAACAAAACAAAAGAAATGATTTTTGATTGTAGGAAGACAATACCATCCATAATGATATTGTTATAAAAGATGAAACAGTTGAGAAAGATGATTATAAATATCTTGGCATAATTTTTGACAAGAGGCTAGAGAATGCCAAAAACAATCAAATAAAGTTTTAAAGAACTTGAAGAAAAGAATGTATTTTATGAGGAAGCTTTATAAGTTTCAAATCGATAACACTCTAATAAGACTTTTCCATCAAGCTTGCATAAAGAGTATTATTATTTTTAGTATAACTGCATGGAGAGGAAATACAAGAGATAGAGAAAAGAAGAAATTTAATAGGACACTGAAACACATAGGGAAACTCATAAATGATGTAGAGCCGGAGAACTTTGAACATCTGTATGAGATTCAATGCAAGATCAAACTCAGGAGTATACTTAAAGACAACACCCACCCTCTTTTCTCCACATCCAAAACAAGTAGTAGAAGCGGTTGATTTATACATTTAAAATCCCGCACTGAGAGATATTTTAGATCTTTTCTTTCAAGCACCATATGAAAGTTTGACCATACCTTACTTTGAAAGCACAATGGCGTTTTCCTCACAATATTTAAGAAATGTAAATTGATGGATGGTGAATGAATGATTCCTGGTGGGTCTGTCTTCTTTCCTTTCATTCTTTTACCTATCTTTTATCTTGCTGTTTTCTCTTAATTCATCCTGAGATTGAGGTCACAGGATATTTATTGTGGATGGGTTAAATTTCAGTCAATCAATCCGTTTCTTTTCCCTCTCTATCAGCTGTCTCAGGCAAAAAAAGAGAAGTCCAGCGACAGAGATGATTCAGACGAATTTGAAGTTATCAAAAAGGAGGAACTGGATGAAACCAGCGCAGGTCCTGATGAAGACGGCGGGAACGAAGACGAGGGCAGGGACGGAAAGGAAGAGGAGGATGAGGACGAAGAGATGGCTGATGACAACAACGACGACGGGGACGAAGATTTCGGAGAAAACGATCAAGGTGACGATGATGCCAACATGAACGATGACGACAGTGATGAAAAGGTTGACGACGAAACCAAAAAGACGAAGTGAAAATGCAGCAGCTTCTTGAGCCTCAGTCACTTACATGTATATTAAATTTTATAAAGTCTTTGTTTTTGGTATTAGGGACCCGCACTTTGTTATCAGCATGACTGTGTTGACTGCTTGAATTGGTGATTGTACGTGCTGTGATTGTGAAGAAGATGAGTGACTGGTTAGCTTGACAACATGTTAAGCTTGCATGTTTATCATTGCGTAGCCATATATATGGCAATTCAGGCTCTGGTTCTCCCCACTACTCAATCAATGATGGAATTTTTAGTATTATTATCATTGTTATCATTATTATTATTATTTTTATTATTAGTGTTGCCACGCCGCTTTGAATACTATTTGAAGTTTTTGCATTGAAGTTTTGTTTTTTAAATTTGAAGAGTTTTATGTAGATATGCCTTCCTTCCTTAGTTTATTTTTATGGAAGCGGCCAGATTTTTTCCTCCACTTGCCTATTAACTTTAAAATTAACAGGGGTAATATTGTATTTTTGTAGTCTTGAGATTCAAAATAACAATGTTTCAAAATAGTATCTCCATCTTAGACGGAATCACTTTTAGTGTCATGCTTTGGAGTCAGCGTATTAACGTCTATTCCACTTCACACTATAGAAACTGAGATTAGCTCTGGAGCTATGGGCCATGAGGACCTCTGTCCCAACCACAAAATTTTGACTTAGTACCTGTATTATAAAACTTGAATGGCATTCGGATTTCTGATATGTTTAAGAAAACAAATGTATTTGTTGTTTTATTTAGAAAGCATTCACATCATTTGCTTAAAAGGGAAATGTGTTATTGTTACATGAAACTTGCCAGTGGGATTTTGATTACAGATCTGAAATAACGTGGACTAAGGCGTATGATATATTTTTTAAATTTACTTACATTAAGTTACATACTCAATAGTTCATTTGACTGAATTTTTACTTTCTGCAATCAGAACCAACAAAACCTGTGGCCAGTACATCACTTTCCATTTTGTTGTTTTCCATTCAGTAAATAATATGTTGAAGTCATTCAGGGTTATAGGTATACAAATACCTGTTCAAATGCTTGATTTGTTTACTCTCCCTTTTCAGGACTGTACATGATAATAAAGATTGTATCACCACAGATTCACACAAGAAGGGGAGAGATTTATCAAAATTAGGTCATCACAGATTCACATGAAAAGGAAGATTCATCATATTTGATCATCACGAATTCACATAAAAAGGGGGAGAGATTCATCATATTCGATCATCTGGATCATTACAGATTTACATAAAAAAAGAAGAGATTTTTGCTATTACTGGCAACAAATAATCAGACACGCTCTTGTGTTTGGAATTTGCATTATGAAATTTCTCTATACATTGATGAAGTTGAAATGTTGCTGCATTGACATATCCACAGAACATTTTCTATGACCTTTTGAAAGGTACATCATTTTTCTAGTCATGCGCCTTTTATTTTTGGTGCTTTTAAATAGCGTTTTTGGAATATTTGAAGGCTTTCATAGTATAGTACAGAATGTAGTTTCCTTTCTGACAACAATATTTATTTACACTACAGAAACAGACAGAGTTGACACAAGAGTTGAACAAGAATTGATTTTCTCAAATGCTTTGCAATGAATAGAATTGAAAATACATTTGTTTCAACCGTCAGTCAATGTATTAGAAAGAGAGAAAAAAAGTAGTCAAAAATGGCAATTCACGTACACACATGGCATGTTTTCACTAGAACCTTATTGCCATTGACAGTAGATTTACACACTTTCCCAGCTTCGACTCAGTAGTTCAAGCAACCAAAGAGATAGCAGCATTCTTCTACTTCTACATGACACTTTTGACAGTAGGTGGTCCAAACCAAAATCTCAAGTGTGTAAGCAATGGAAAAACAATTGCTACCACTGGAAATAACTTGGTTTCAATATGAGAAATTTGATACCAAACTCTTTCTGTAGGACAATTTCAAACGAAGACACGAATCAAATTGTTTTGAAAATTTGGTTAATTTTTCGAATGGGCCAAACCACCAAACCACCTCTATGTCACAAAACGATTGCTCACAAAACTCATACTTTTTAACTTCCAAGTCATGAATACATAAAACAAGCTTAATTTGTTTCACGCCTCTCCTGAAAGTTACAAGATGGCTTTTTTTGATTTAAAAAATTTTAAAATGACATAATTTGTCTCTACACAGGCATTGTCCGAGCTGAACTGCTCAGTCAGTCTCGCTTACTGGATCTGGTTAGAAGGCTGTGCCGGTTTTCGGTTCAGCAAATGTTTAAAAAGCACTTGCGTGTTTACTTGGATAGTTGAAATGTAATGACACCAATACTTTCTAGTTGGTGTGCTTGGTTTTTTTTCAGATTTTTTTTACTGAAGTCGTGCTAAAAAATTTAAAAGCCTCGGATGATTTCTCAGCTTTGACATTGGCGGAAGTGATGGCTATCGTTGTCAAGCTTGTTTTTATTTTTAGCTCAATCTGATTTGACCAATCAGAGCCCACTATCATTCGTTGAGCAAGCAGACAACATGAAGAAAGAGAGAGGGGTGTTGACCAGCTGGTTTTTTCCTTGCTCGCCACTGGCTGTCCAATCTGACCACCCGTGTTTACTATGAGTGTGACAGCACATCGTATTACACATTCCCTATGAGAACACACAT
Source organism: Doris montereyensis (assembly GCA_037039925.1). Taxonomy (NCBI): domain Eukaryota; kingdom Metazoa; phylum Mollusca; class Gastropoda; order Nudibranchia; family Dorididae; genus Doris; species Doris montereyensis. The sequence continues at coordinate 238,076 of JAXRKP010000339.1, read as the reverse complement.
GGTTGAAAAGGGTTTGAATAGAGCTTTCCAATGGTGTAAACTGTAAGCCACATTACGTTACAATGTTGTAGAGAGGGAAGAGAGGGCCAGAAAAACAAGGTGGTTTGCTAATGACAGTTGACCAGAAAAACAAAACTTCCTCTTTCTGGTGGTTTGCTCAATGCCAGCAAACTTCCTCTTTCTGCTCAGTATGCCAGCAAACTTCCTCTTTCTGCTCAGTAAGCCAGCAAACTTCCTCTTTCTGTTCAGTATGACAGTTCCTCTTTCTGCTCAGTATGCCAGCAAACTTCCTCTTTCTGCTCAGTATGCCAGCAAACTTCCTCTTTCTGTTCAGTATGACAGCAAACTTCCTCTTTCTGCTCAGTATGCCAGCAAACTTCCTCTTTCTCCTCAGTATGTTCAGTTGCCAGCAAACTTCCTCTTTTCCCTTCAATGTTTATGTTGTATCCTCTCCCATATTGTTTCCTTTTTAAGTCTTTCACACGATCTGATGTGTTTGGTCATAGAGCTCTTCTCTTCATGGAAATTAGTTACACATTGTTGTCTAAATATTTGAATAGAGTACGAGCAGTTATACTGAACGTTTTATGGAAATGGCCATGGTACAATTTTAATTTTAAGTAATGCTTCACTGTCATACAAGAGAGTGGAGTGTGTTGATTGGTCAGGTCAACAGGGTAAATGGAGTGTAGGGGAATAGGAGATTAATGAGGAGACTGAGTTGATCATGTGTGATAGTTGATAAACTTTTGTCATACCATAGACTGTATGGGAGTTAACAGTCCGTTTGAATTCAATTCAATGTGGCTGTATAATATAATTCTTTTTATTTCATTTCAATTTGGTGTTTGTATTTATTTGTTTTGATCTGGATTTTTTTTTTTTAGGTAGAGACGAGAAAGTTTGTGTTTTTAGCTTTATTACTTTTCTTTTGTCTTATGATTCTTTCCAGTTTAAAATCAAATTTGTATGGAAATGTTTAGTCAGTAAAGATAGTGGTACTCACAGAGAAAGAGGATTTGACAGTGGCAGATATATTCAAATCTAAGCCTCCTCTTACTAGTGAGTTTCAATTTGAATTTGAAGTAAAACAATTGCAGGCTATCCTGCACGTGTGTCGATTTGAGTTCCGTGGATCTACTTCTCAGTCTTACCGGAGATGAATGTGATATCCAGAGGTCTGAGGTCTCTTTTGTGTTGTGTTAGATCACTTGATAGATATGAAATCTGTGCTGACAAATGACACAAATTGGCACCCAGGACATTAAGATCACTGCACATATGGGTTGTGGGTAAATTAATAACTATTATGAGGAACATGCCCACTTTTCATATTCAAATGAAATACGTTTTTATTTTTATTTGTGCTGGAAAACAATGTGGTGCTTCACCTGCTTCTTGTCATTGTAATTCATTGCCTCCAGTTTTTCTTTGAGTTTGAGGAGAAGGGGAAAAAAGAAATATAGATAAATAAACGGTACAGACTGTTTCAATTTGAAGAAAAAAAATGTGTACATTTCACTATATTAAAAAGACTACTCAATGAAAACATAGCAATTCTGATGTGTTGGCATTTGTTTGAATTCATTTTGATCTTTACTTACTTACTACGCTACTAAATTGATTTGATGCACCCATATCCACAACTAAGGTGATCTCTGGGTTTTTTGGTTGGATTTTAAATTTTGCCCGGACTGCCCTGTGAACAGCCAAGGGATCTTTAATGTGGACAAAGTGTTGTGATCTGCACACGTACATGGGACTAGCTGTCGATCCACCTACCTGGACCAGGGGTTTTCAACTGTCGGTGGGGTTCGAACCCACTACCTATTGGTTGAAAGGTCGACACCTTGCCTCTGGACTAGAGTCCCCATTACAACACTACACTTACATTAACTACCTATAAATAAATATGTGCCAACTGATTTATTGATTGAAATTGAATTAAATTTACCCAGTTCACCATGTGCAGTGATCTCAGGGTGAGCTAAGAGAGGATTTCTTAATTTCAATCAAATTCAAATATACCCTATCTACCATATCAGGTGATCTCAGAGTGAATTAAATGGAAACAGCACGATCAAAGAAAAATGACAGCGTGAGATGAAAGAGTAGAATCAAATGTGAAATATGACAATATGTGACAACTCCACTGATAAAGACAGAACAAACACGTGATGTTCCGGGTATAACTATAACTCTTTGTCAGGCAACAAACAAGAAATATCTAGATCTAGATTTGAGTTTTCTATATCGTTAAGTGAATTACGAAATTGAACGATTAGTCACCGTTCTTGCTTCTTTATATTCTTTACTTTTCCTTCTACTCACTCTTCTTATCATCACCGTCTTTTTCTTTTTTTCTTCCTGCTTTTGTTTTTCTTCTGACATCACATTGTGTGATGCCTTAGGTAATGCTTAGATCTCGATCCTAGATATTTTTCGTTTGTTGTCCGACGAAGGGTTATACCCGAAACGTCACATGTTTGTTGTGTCTTTATTAGTGGTTACTTATTCTCATATTTCACATTTGACTTCACTCCACTGTGGCTCCTTTGTATTATTCACGGCCCAGTAGAATCAAATGTAGGTCCGTTTGGTGACGGTCACATTTTGTTGCTCTCCATATATATTTCCTGTGTTTTTCTGGATTTATTCTTCAGTTTCCTATATTGTTCACGAATTACGAAGTTGAACGTTTAGTCACCAAGGCAGGGACTAAATTAAGGTCGAAGTCGCAAATGGAGAGAGTCTCGAATCCGTCTGGCAATCCGACGGCTTGGTTGACAGGCCCGACGCTTTGTGTGGATTGAGTTACCCAGACCCTCTGCTGGAAAGGGTGGAAATGGGGGCTTTTCAAGTCGAGCCAGCCTGCATTACAAAGAAAGAAGCATGAAAAAATCATGCAGGAAGTGTCTAAAGAGTGGGTATCTCCAGAGCAACTGCCCCAATGAGGAAGTCTGCCTCATAATATCCAAAAAGGCAGGACACGTGAAAAAAGACTCCTGCTCAACACAAACAAAATGATACAGAGATAGATATTGCTGAAAAAAGACCAATTTAAGATACATAGCATCTAGGTGTAAACTTCAGGATGAGGACATGTTAATATACAACGTGTGTGCACCTTTGCAATGTGAAAGATAGTGTTGCCTTTTTAAAAATGCAGAGAGAAACTATGGCCGACCATGCCAGAGTAAAGGATGGCACAAAAACATTAGTAGCTGGAGATTTCAACTGTGTCCTTAGTAACGAATTTGACAGTGTTGCTGGCCGAACACATTCAAAAGAAGGCATAAAAACATTTGAGTGATGCAAAAAGAAATTTGTCAATAATGGGCAAAATTCAGATACTTAAAACGATTGCTCCCAGTCAGTTAACCCATGTGATGAGAAGTATTGGTATTCCCGATGAAATTTTATCAGTATCAATCAGACATAAATCTAATATTTTTCAATTTCAAGTTTATATGGCAAAAGAGATATACAAACAGAAGAGCAATTGAAAAAATAAAAAGAAGCATTATGTTCAGTCCTACTCTATTGAAATGGGAGAAATTAACATGCCAAATATTGTAGAAATACAAGACGTATACCTATTAGATTGGGACGAAAATTCATTAAATCAGAGGAAGGTTACTTTAAAAATGTGATTGAAAAAGTTTTATCACCCGTTGGCGGACTAACAACAGCTTTTGAAGCAAATGTATCTCTCAAACAATTTCAAGGTATGTCCCTTATTCGCAATGAATTTTGGCTTGAGTACATGGACAAAACATAATTTGGCAAGATATATTAACAAAAAGAAATTACTTTTTTCCTCCCACCTTTATTTGATAATAATAATGTAACTCACGTTGGAAGGGTTTTGCATGTGAGAAAGGGTTGAACCTTATAGAAAAAGGGTTGAAATATATCAAAAAAAGGGTTGAACCTTATAGAGAAAGGGTTGAAATATATCAAAGATATTTGCAACGGCTGACCAATAATAGATTTTGAACAGTTCTCTCAAAAATACGGTAATTATCCACGGGGAGTATTAAATTATTGGCTAATATACAATGCGCTACAAAAGATAGACTTCGGCACGAAGCTGTGACGATAAGCCCTAAGCAAATCTTTTTAGAGGTAAATCAGTTGGAGAAATTGAAAGAAAGGATTCCTAAAACTGATAAAAGCAACGGAAAGATCGCACACAGAAAATATGTGGCTCCGAAGATTTGCCGTTCATGTCACAGATAAACATTGGAGTTTAGGATGCATTGAAGTAAATGAAATAAGATTGAGAGCATTGCAGTGGAAAATACTGAACAATATTTATCCAACAAGTATTCTGCTGCACAAAATGGGAATTCGCTACTCCCACAGTTCTTATTGTTCAGAAATGGATTATATAGAACATTTCTTTATAGACGTATGTATAGATGTAATGGGCATGGTGTACTGAGTTGAAATATGTCCTTGTTTTCTGACGCTTCCGGTTGCCATCTTGGATTTTGCCTCCAAAATTTCACCAAGTTCAATATTGATATAATGATAATATACACAAAGATATTGTACAAAAAATTCAACTTTTCCAAAACTATAATACATATAAAAAAGCATCGGTTTCTTTTCTTTGTTTCCCCCACTCATCATTCATATCAAATTTCATGAAGATACGTTGAAAAATTAAAAAAAGTAGATAGGAAATAATGAACAAAAAACGACATTTTGAGAAAATCATATTTTCTCTTATTTGAAACCTTGAGAGGCTCTCAACTACTTCTTATTGACACTGTTTCAAGTGCACTTGAAACAGACGGTTACTTTTGATAATATGTGCGGGAATATGCTCCGTATTTTCTAGACGTTTTGGATAGCTGCGTTTATTGTGCCGATCAAAATGAGTACCAATCTATTACTTTAGAAAATATTTCTGGCTTTTATCAGATAATAGCTGTGTTGAAAGATAGGGCTGTATTGTTTCTAAAAAAATTGTATAAATTCAAAGAATCGATACTGAACTTCTTTTATGATATCATTATGACGGGAATGAACTGCTCTATCCACTAGTATGATAGACTAGTTTTGTCCCACGATTGTGCCTGCCAAAATCAGAACAGGTTTATGACTACACTACAAAGTACAATGCTTTGGTATTTCATCACCATACCTATATGAGTATATGAACCGTCAGTGTCTGTAGCACGGCCGCTACTGTCTGTAGCACTTGTCCAAATTATGACGTAGTAGAAGCGACCTATATTTGCCGCTACTGCCTGTAGCACTTGTCCTAGTCATGGCGTAGTAGATTGGACCAAATGACGTGTGAGCAGTTACCACCAAAACTAAAAAAAGCCTTTATCATACTTTATGAATTGAAATTGACCATATGTTCGTAATGATAGTTGATAGTCCAAGATGGTGACATTTTCATGGCAATGACATCCCCCCCATACTGAATTCCCAAAATCATGAAAGTGAAAGATATGATTTTGATACCACGCTAATAGACATACTGAGTTCAATGATGATAGTTTGAGTGTTTAAAATTGTCTAATTCAAGGAATTCAAAATCATGAAAGTGAAAGATATGATTTTGATATACACGCTAATAGTAATAAACAAGTTGCTAAAGGTTGAAGTTGAAGGTCTTGGTGGTTCAGATACATGATGATGTGATGAAGAACTAGATCCCCCCCCCCCTTTGCCTAAAAAGTCATAAACATAAAAAACAATACACAAAAATGGTTATTTCACCAAGACATTGGTCTGTCATTCAGCTTGCACATGTGCACACTAAGGGGATTCAATGGTCAAGAGGCAAGGTGTCAGCCTCTCAACCAAAAGGTTGTGGGTTCAAGCACTGAAGGTTGAAAACATTCCCCACTTATTACTAAGATGGATGATAAAAAAAAGGGGGTCCAAAATTGAAAATGCTGTCTTCTTCTTAGGGAGTGGATTCATTACAAGTTAAAAAAAGAAGAAAACCCTTAGCTTACGGCCCTAGATGACTTGGGGCCAGTTGTGGGCCCCTGCGACTTAATAAAAATAATGTGATACCCCTGAGATCAGCTTTGTGGATGTAAAGTTGCTCTGAGAAAACACACGAAAGAAATAGACTATTGTTTGAAAGCTCTTTAATGAATCCAATGTAATATTATATAATGCAATAACTACACAGTCTTACTTTTAATAATATATATATGTGTATGGGTAAACATATGTGTATGGGTAAACTGAGAAACAAAATTCAACCAGATTGCATCTCTCTCTCAGTCAATTCAAAACTCCATGTATAAAGGTTAAAGTCATTACTTTACATACATAGACTAAACCCCTTCACATAATGCATACTGAAGTATTGATTTGAGTGATAAATTTAATTTAATAATGATGAATTAAATTAAAGTGCGTATTAAATTATATCATAACTGCCAACCTTTTCAAATCGAAAAACAGACTTTGACAGTACAAACTAGGTCCAACTTACAACACAAGGCGCCCAGCAATATACAAGAAAATAATGATAATATGACCTGAATTAACCCCTTTAAAGGTAACAACAATCAGTCTGCTAGTGTGTCTGGCAAAGCGTGACGGTAGTTTGCGAATTCACAATCTCTGCCCTTGACTTGGATTTCTTGAAAAGAAATTACAACTAACCTTCAGTCATATTATATACATAATTTTCAAGGTAAATACAGACATGGATTCAAAGAAAAAAAACAAAACAACCTTAGTAAATACCCATACTAAATATGTTATTTTAACATACTGGTGGCTGACAGCCATGTTATTGTTATATATATGCCATAATTCTCTCAATTTTGTTGAGTAATTTGACAACTTTGAGGTTTCTCTGCTTCGAGTTAAAGCTTGAGATTTATAAATTGTTGAAACATCTTGAAAAAGATTGTCGTCTTATGTCATTATGACGACGTGGACCAGCTAAACAATAACGATCTCACACCAGACAGTGAGCCTCAATGACTTGAGTCTGTTTTGTTCTACGCTAAAGCCAAACCCTGCTATTTTGTCAAGATCACAACCTGTACAGAGCTGGAAATCTAGACAACATCAACTAGGCCTGGGCGCTACTCGAGACATTACTCGATACCAACGAATACAAGGCTTCGAGCCCTTTTATTCGAATCCACGGTCTCGAGACCAGAGGTGATGAACAACCCTCGTCTTGATACCAACCTACATTGTAACTGAAAGTGAGGGGTGCTAACGATTCGTCGCGTTGGCAGTGTAGCGAGACGATATGAGTGAGGCACATTGGTAGGCATGACAGTGGTGATTTGGTGTAAGGGAATTGGTGGGGGGAGTTATGCAAAATAATATTATTGTGGGCTGCTTGAGAGTCGACCGACGCAAGTGAGACATCGCCTTTGAAGTTTCTTTCGCTGTTGACGTCACTCATCCCCAGCCCTGTGTAGGCCTACTGCCATACCGAAAACTGAAAGATCAAGTGTGACAATGAGCAGATTTATGGACTTTATGTTGAAATGAGAAGATACAGTGAGGAGCCACCTCTCCGCAGAGATGCAAATCCTTTACTGTGGATTATGCTGCCACAGTTGCGGGAAGTTGTGAAATCCTTTCTGCGCATCGGCTGTGCAATCGGAGTGACTATAGTGATCAGGAGAACTCGTCTCCCATATTGAAAACCTATGTCAACATCAATAAAGTATTGTTTTTAAATAAAAGCATAGATGTATAAAAATTATAAATGATTAATGATCGTTTTATCTCTTTATTGTAATTATCATTAGAAAACTTTCTATATTCATTTGAATTTCTTGTTTAAAGTTTTTCCATTAATGTACATATATCTATTTATAAATAATGATGTGAGAGAGAAAAAAGAGTGAATGACATGAGAAGATAAGATAAGATGAAGAATGGGCAATAATATTTTTTTATATATTAAACTTTGACTTACTTTTCTAATTAAAAACAAAAGAAAAAGAATTCAACAAACCAAAATGCATGGAGAAAATAATGTAAGGCTACTGAAGCCGTCCGTTTGTTTCTTAATCGGCACCTTTTGCAAGCTGCCCCCTCCCCCGTTGAGCATCAGCCTAGCTAACGTTCAGTGTTCAGTCCCCACTACCCTACCCTCTCCCACTTCGATGGTGTGAGCAGTTTTATTAGTCTCTCACTGGGTCTGTCCTCTGCTATCGCTGATAGTGTTCATAATGACTTTTTAAGCCACCGCTCCAGGCCTAGATTACTACAAAAATTGTAACTCAAGAACTATTCTGTCTCCTTCTGGGCTCACAGTTGTAATTCATTTCATTCTCACAATATACGAATGAGAAACAAGATCATGTCATAGCCATTTTAATGACAGTAGTTACATTAGTTCGCACCCAAACTCATTCTGCTACGTGCATCAGATTTCCTCTTGCACATATCATGAAAAACATCTGAACACAAAGCAGAAAATTTCCCATGAATAATGAGTTCTCTCACAAATCATATATTGAAACAAAATAATGTAATGTCAGCAAAAAAAAATATACGTAAGCACGTCTTATCAGGAGCTAAAGAAGTCAGCAAAAGGTGAGGACGGATGGTTTGTTACGTTGAAATCCCGTCAGCCATTTGTGGTGAGCTCAAGGCGAATTTCAACTGTTGTTCGCATACTCATTTACATACAATATATGAATAGAAAATATGCTGTGGTACTGGAAATGCTAACTTAATATATATATATATATATATATAGCAATAATAAAAAATCTGGTGTGAAGAATGTTAAATTTTTTTTACTATAATCAGCACAACTGTACATGAAACTTGAGCCAATGTGTGAGAAATCCACAAGCTTGAAGTAAAGTTCAAGTCAGAATTAGTTGGTCTTCCATCATTGGCTAAAGTTAAAGCAGCATACAGATAAATTCCATTGCATAGAAGAGAGTCACTGCTTTTGATCAATTCAAAACGATCGACAGACAGCCATTCTAAAATATATATATATATATATATATATATATATAGAAATACATGAATATTATTTTCTTCATATAACACAAACTGGTCCATGACATTTGTTTGAAATACATATATACGTTAGATTTATTGCTATGACCAATATACTCATGTATCATAACAGTGATCGACAAAGGATACCAATTGTTAATGTCTTTTACAGGCTTCATAAAAATAAGCGGGGAAAAACCCCCATCATACAAACAATAGCATATTATATTCAACGAATAAACAGGCGTCATTTAAACATCAGAAAAACACATGTCCACATAAGTACATAGCTGCCAACCTCTTCAAAACGAAAAACAGATTATGACCCGCACAACTAATCCAAACTTGCATGACACACTGTATTATTCCAGAAAACATTGATGAGATTTAAATCGAATTAATCCCTTTTACGGTAAATCACAAAAAATCCTGCTGACCACCAGTGACGGTAGTTTCGTGAACTCAGGATAGAGCCCCTGCGCGTTCATCCCAATCTCTCTGAAACTGACTTAAGGTTTCTTCACATAAAAATTACAGTTAACCTTGGTATATACATATATACTTTTCATGGCAAATACGGACTTATGGCAACCCCCCTCTTTTTTACGTACCAGTTGACAGCTATTTAAGCAACGGAAAGAAATTGTCAAGACACACACAGCCGTTTTAGTGGCAAATGTTCTCCTTATCAGTGTGGATATTCATGTTAGGAGCACCAGGTCGAGTCGATGATTTCTGCAGTCTTCCGTAGCGGGAGAATTGTCCACAAATGCAAGGGGGAACGTACACTTTTGAATCCATGGTAATCGCATCTGCCTTTTTGCCAAAAGCGAAGTGTCTGTGCTTCAACTGATTTTCTGGAGCATTTCTCATCTGGAAGAAAGTTGCTGTCTCTGAAAGAAAACAGAGAAAAACATGGAACAGAAAGCATTAAGTACGCGTGCGTCTCTTTTCTCTGTTGAAGTTAAAGAAACTGTCTCTATAGATACATTTCTATTGTTCTGACGAAAATGTTTATAGAAGCCAATCTGTTTTCTTACTTTTGTTATATATATATTTTTAAAGTACAGAAATTGACGGTCAATCGATCACTCATCACAAACATGAACAAAATATGACCGGTGACAAATATCACACTAAAATACAGAGATTGTTGACTGTGGCTGTAGTGAACCCCACAAGTTTCACATGTGCATTGATAATTCATCTAACCCTTCGTGATTGGAAAGATAAAAACACACAGTGTATGTGTACATCTTGACCTCAGCTGAACCCTGAGACTGACATGTCTTTAGGGTAGTAGGGCTCATAACACTCAGTTAACTCCAAGAATTTTATGAAATCCTGAATGGTTTTCTTGGGGCGTCGGTGGCTGAGTGTTTGGGTTGTCAGAGTTGGGATTACAAGGTCCCGGGTTCGAATCTTAACAAAGCTAGTACCGACCTAGTTGTTCCCTGGGAAAAAAACGTAATATGAATTTCCCCAGTTGACCCGGGTGTAAATGGGTACAAGAACTAGCTTGAGAGTAAAAACTTGCGTCAGATTAACCGTGTACAGGAGGAGATCGTCACCCCTTTCCGCTTCACGCTATAAAAACCGGGCTACCTCGAAGCTCTCACTTCATGGGCCGTAACAGCAGAACTGCCACTCTAAAATTTTCAAAATCAGGAAACATCAGGTATAGAGTCAGCCTGTCCCCTAATCTTGATCATAATAATGATATTGATGCTAGTTCCACCGCTTCCCAAGGAAAAGAGATAGAATTAGCTGAAGAAATGGAAAAATTCAAAACAGACATTTTGGCTATTACAGAAACAAAGAAAAAGGACAAGGAACAGAAAATGTAGGACCAAATCATACTTTAATCTTCTCAGGAGTAGATGTCAAAGATAGAACTAGAACAGGAGTTGGCCTCCTAATGCATAAAAGGCAAGAAAAACTGCTAGAAAGTGTGAAATTTATAAGCCCATGGCTATTAGAGGTAGAAATTAAACCAAAACGAAGAGAAAATTAAATTATGAATAGCTATGGACCAAATGAAGATGCCACCAAAGAAAAGATATCTTCGAAAACGATTTACAAATAGCTGCAGAGAATATCAAACCCAAACAGGAACTAATGGTTTTAGGAGATTTAAACGCTAGAGTAGGCAACAATGTAGAAACATCAGGAGGAGTAATAGGTAACGAAGGAGAGATAACAACTTCTCCAAATGGAGAGACTAATAGATTTTTGCCTAAAGAATAACATGAAAGTAGCTAACACATTTTTCCCTCATAAAGATATACACAAATATACAAGAGTAAATGAAGACATGTGAAAAGTCAACCATAGACTACATAATAGTACAATGGATGCAAAAGTAAACAGAGGAGCTGAAATATTTAGTGACCATCACCTAGTGATAGTCAAAATGAGATTATTAACTGACCAAAACAAACAGAAAAGAAAAGAGAAGAAAGTTACTAAACTCAAAATAGAAGAAATAAATAAACCAATAGTAAAACAGATATACCAATCCAAGATAAAAAGATCTTATCAGTGAAAGGCAAATTAAAGGAGATAGGAAAAGAACAGCATGGTGGAATGAGAACGCCAAAACTAAGATCAAAGAAAAGAAGGATGCCTGGAAGAAATACTTGCAAACAAAGAGACCAGAGGATAGGATAGATTACACGAGTAAAAGAACTATCGCCAAAGAAAAAGTTAGGAAAGCAAAAACAGGAACAGTGGAAAGAGTTTGGACAAAGACTTCAAGAAAGATACCAAGGAAATCAAAAGCTGTTCTGGGGAGCAATGAAGAGCATGAGAAAGACCAAAGCATACCCAATACGACAAATTAAGTACGCCAAAGAGAAATAATGAAAGGAGACAGCGAAAATACGGAAATGTGGAGAAAGTATTTTCAACAATTACATAATCCCTCTAGAACATATGAAACAAGGAGTACAGATCATTTAGCAAGAGTAACAAGTAATCCAAATGAGACAGCTGAAGATATAGAAATCTCAATGGAAGAACTCCAAACAGTTATAAGAAAAGTGAAATTAGGAAAGGCCCCAGGAGCAGATCAAGTTTATCCAGAAATAGTTAAAAACCAAGGGAGAGAGGCAGACAAACTACTACATGAGGGAACGGTAGTACCAATACACAAGAAAGAATCAACTATGGAATGCTCAAACTATAGAGGGATATCACTACTTAGCGTACCAGGAAAATTGTATGCCAGGATTCTGGAAATGAGACTAAGGAAAAGAGTAGAAGTTCAGATTGAAGAACACCAGAGTGAATTTAGAATAGGAAGAAGTGTACAAGACCAGATATTTACAATCAAACAAATAATATAAAAATTCCATGAGAGAAACATTGACTTGCACCTGTGTTTTAATGACTTAGAAATGGTATTTGATACTGTGAGGAGGGACGAACTAAAGCATTCCTTAAAAGAACACAATGTAGAGCAAAATTTAATAGAAGCCATTAAAAGTTTTACAATAAACCAACATGTGCAGTGAGTAGCTGGAAATGTATCTGAAGAATTTGATGTAGATATAGGAGTAAGACAGGGTTGTATCCAAAGTCCTCTTTTGTTTATCACATTTACGAATTCAGTCGCAAAAGCATCTTCAAAAATGAAGAAAATGAATGTAGGTATGTGGAAGTTCAAACCAGTAAATGTATCAATGCTTTCATTTGCTGATACCGGGTATTGGCCCATTAAAAACAAAAATCGCACGCTGAATATACGGAACAACGCCATCTAGGCAACGACTGCAATTGTATTACCAAAAATCGGGACGTGCCAACAGAAAATCGGAATTTCGCAAACTTTATAGGTGGACTTCTAAGAGGCCTCCAAACATTCTTCGACATGACGATATGTCATCTTTTCCCTAATGTCAAAAATTATCTTTTGAATTTATACCTTTGATGGAATATTGACAAGAATCATTAATAATGTCTTGACATTGAAAAGAAAGGTTTGAGTCAGCAATGAGTTGAAACTTAACACAACTAGGAGATTGTGGAAAAGAATATCTCAGGGTAATTCCTTCTCTGAGATTTAAAGAATGTCTTCTAGAGTGACTACAAGTACAAGCACTGATTTAGGACGACTCTCGCAAATGACCTATGTAACACTGCAAATGTGTTTAGGCTCACCATTTCTCAGATATCTAGATACTTACCATCGTTTTTAGAGATGGAAAGCGTTCTGAAGATCTCTTGTTAGAAGAGGAGCGTCATCAAAAGATTCAGACGACATTGGACCCAGATCATCATCTAAGCACGGAGTGTCTGAGCAGCCGGACTCTTCCAAATTGTCTTCAATTATTGCAGAAAACGCATTTTCACTGTTTACTGCTGAATCAGGGCTCTGACAGACGACACTTTCATCTGAAAGAATAAGGCCGACATATTTTGACAGATCAATCAACAAAACTAAGTATGTTATTATTTTACTGAAATCATTGGAAAGGCACGAGGAAAGGCAAACAAAAACCCAAACCCAACAGAAGCAAAACAAAAACAAAACCCTATTATAAAAGATGTGTATAAAAAATAAACATAATTGCTCTGGGAAGTCATACCAGGTTCACATTATTGTGCAAATGTTGAAATGCTTACAAGGGAGTAACACAAAAGTAGATTCTAAACAGAATTTTACTTTTACAGATCTCCTCCGGCCACGAAGAAGTTCGATTTTATCCCCATCACTACTGCCACCCTAGTAATAGTACCAAATAATAAACAGTATTTTTTTATTATTATTGAAAACCAACTAAAACTCCACACCAACAAACTATTATTTTATAGTAGTAATTGTGTTGGGTATTCCTTTGTGTTTGGTATCATAAATAAATTTTAATTACATATCAAGGACTACTGTAAAGTAGTCCTTGTTATATATATTATATAGCTGAGCTGTACTGGGGACTCGGTAGCCCAGAGGCAAGGTGTCCCTCTCAACCAAAAGGTGGTAGGTTCGAGCTCCGCCAACGGTTGACTACCCCACCGGTCCAGGTGGGTGCATCGACACCTAGTCCTACCCGGAGATGGACAGTAAAAGGAGATCATGTGTGCAGATCACAACACTCTGTGTATATTAAAGGCCAGGCAAAATAAAAAGTCCTACCAAAAACCCCGAGACCACCTTAGTTGTGGACGTGGGTAAATCAAATAACCACCCCCGTAAAATATGCAATGAACAACAGATTGTATGAACCCCCACACCGGATAAAAACACTTGGAGATTCTATCTATAGACTGGCTTTGGCTGTATTGTGAGCAACTAGTATATGACACAACTTGACACCAAGACAAGAAATTGGGATAGAAGAAGAACAGCTGCTATAAAGATCCACATATGAAGGAATGTTGATTGGAAAGAGACTTTTGTTTCACTTAAATTTACCATGTCCACCATATTATATGCAGTGATCTGAGGGTGAATTGAGAGGCAATAGCACGAGATGAAAGAATGACTGGAAAGAAATAGCATAGCTGCCAACCTTTTCAAATAAAAAAAAAACTGTACTCTTGCTGTGTAAACTAATGCCTACTGTTTGCACAAATGCCTGTAATAATCCAGAAAACATTGATCATTTAACTTGAAATGATCCCCTCTAAGGTAAGTAAAAAATAATCAGTGGCCATTCTGGTAAAGTGCAACCATTGTTTTGTAAGCTCGGAATGGTGTTTCCAGACTTTCACCCACTCTCTCTGAATCTCTGCCGTTAACTTTGGTTTTCTATACAAACAATATACACAATTAACTATATTATATGTTTTTCAAGGTAACTAAAGACTTATAATGGACACAAAGTCAAAGAAACGTTCTAAATACGTTTTTACGTAGTGGTTGGCAGCTATGAAGTAATGCCCATAAACCCCTAACTGGAGAGAGACCATGAAACAATGCATACCATTGCTGGCTTTCACGAAGACGGGTGTGACATTTGCTGACTCAATGCCGGACTCTGAAGTCATACTATGATGAGAAACTGGGGTACCAGACACGGACGGGACGGATGCTGTGACAGATACATCCAAGCCTGGCGCTATAAAAAGATTCAACACATTATAAACACATAAAAGTAGTTTTGTTAATTCAAAACGCCTCTAGACCATGGTCAAAGTCTAAACAATCCAAAATGCTTCTGAAGCTTTTCAAAAAGATTTCTAAAAAATTCAGGGAGAAATGAATGGTGGCATTATTTCTCCATTTCAAAGTTTTAATGGGACTAGGTGTCGATCCACCTTAAGAGGTGGTGTGAGCTAGCGCACAGGTGGTTTTTTTGTTTGTCACAATATTTTACTTTTAGGAAAGGTTCTTCACTATTCTTTCCTCACTTGACTCAGGTGTGAATGAGTACCCAGCTATAAGTAGAGAAAGATCTTGTCAGAGTGTTAAACAGGTTTGTGTACTGCATGCTCCCACGGGAGTTGAAAGGATTTAAATCAGTCTTTAATATAATTATATGTAATATCGATACTGAAACAATATTACTTTGCTTTTAAACTCTTTCTTTTTTAAAAATAAAAGGTTAAGAGTGAAAGCAAGAATCAAAGTGGATGTCTTACTGCCAAGAGAACGTTAGGCCGAATCAGTGAGAATAAGTTGAAAATTGAAGAGTGTCTAGAAAATATTAAAAAGTAGGAGAGTACCTTTTTACAGGACAAAAAATGTGCATTGCTGTTCCTCCATTTTTGTTGTATGTTTAAAAACAGGTTTTAGTTTTGAAAATCAGTGATGCCCTTCTCCTTTGCTTTTTTAATTATTTTTTGCAGGATTTAAGTGGAGAAATTTTTCTAGGATAATCTCTCAGATTTCTAGATTGTTATATTATAGTCTTGTCTCAGAAAGAGAAATATTTATTTTTATATTTGTACATGACAACAAAGTGCATTCGCCTAATACATCACGTCCACATACCAAGTAACGACTGACACATTGTCAAATAAAAAATAAAAGTAATGATTCTTCAAGGCCATTGTGGTCCATAAAGCCAGACCGTATCCCGGTTTCTATGGCATGAAACAGAACAGATGATAAATAATCCATGTCCTGGACAGGACCTCTTAAAGAGTCTGACGCAGGTTTTAACCTCCATGCTAGTTATTGTACACATTTTCACCTGGGTCGAGGGGGAAAAATGTATGTTAAGCGTCTTTCCCAAGGAACACAACGGCAGACATAGGGTTGCTAGGATTCGAACCTGCGATCTCACGACTTCAAGTCCAGCAGCCTAACCAGTCGACCACCATCACTCAATCACCAAATACAAAAATTAGACTAATCAAATAAAAAAATCGAACTCAGCAAATGTATAGCACAGGACAACAATATCCCAATGTACTCACATGCGTGATGTGGGTTGCCCACTCCCAAAGGCGTACGGGTAAAATATGTTGTTGGTGAACGGGGATCCTCAGGAGAGCAGAATTGAAAATCTTTTCAGCCTTTGGTGTTGCATGCAACTGTGACGGCGTTTTATCCACAACTATTGGGGTTCTTGTAATATTTTCCGTGGGTGATCGAGGATCAAGATTGAGAATCCGCTTGTTTCGTCTATGAACTGGAGGAGGAGTACTTTCAGCAACATGTGTCTCCTCATTTGCTATTTGAGAGTGAGCAGAGGTGAAAGCACCCATATCTGGAGAGATGTTCAGAATGAATTAAAAAAAGATCTTATCAATTCAAATGGTCAGATATTAACCTCAATTTTGTAAAAACAAAATGAAAAATGATGTAACTCTTTCATAGACTATGTAAATATAATGCAAACTGATATAATGAGACATGTATGATAGATAAATAATAAATAATAATAAATTTATCTAAATAGATAATATTATTTCAGTTAATGTTATCGTACTGAATTGTGTATTTTTTAATGGAGCAGTAAAAAGAAAAACAAAAGCAGCAAAGAAACAAATGAACTAGATTATAGACCCAGTGGAAGATTTTGAAAGCTCAGAAATTCCAGGGGTGTGCGTTCTGAGGTGATTTTATTTCGCTTTTGAGTTGAGTTTAGGATTTTCATAGGAACTGTCAAAATATAGTCATCCTAAATCCTTTGAATTTTTTAAATGGCCTTGGGTGCCATTCAAAGGAAGGATGACTATATTTTGAGACCATATTTGGTTTCAACCCAATTTTCAAGCTTGATCTCCTCACTTACTCATGAATCAAATCACTCAAAAAAATTCTGCAGACGTTTTTGTAATTACTGTTATTTCATAAATGAAAAAAATTAACATCATCAAGATTTTAGTACCAAAATTGTTTTTGGGTGAAAAAGTAGACAAAATACTACAAAATAATGCGTAACTTTTCCCCCACTACATATTGACAAGAGAGACATACCAAATGACAAATTGGTCTAAATTACAGGTGAAAAACCAAAAAACATTTGGAGAAAAGTGCAAGTAGAGAAACCAAAAGAAAAAAATCCAAAACATGATGACGCCTCACATGGGTCTCCTTCTCACAGAAGCCGCCTTTCCCTTTTGACAGTCGTTAGCATTGTTACTATATATCTAGTTTAGATATATTACGCTGTGCACTGATGTGAAGTCAGGCATCAGAATGACTAGCTATGTTCTACCCGAGTATCATATTATTTTATAATGGATGTAATGTCGGTCGTGTAATCACAATAATGTTTTAAACCAGACCTCCATGGCATAAATTGTACAAACTATTAGAATAGGTACAGGATATATTGAGAGAGAAAAGGGCGTGCTTTCTTGAGTATGTATTGGCGAAAGAGAGTAAGTGTGTTCGTGTTGAATTGAGACAGCTATGTCCTTCCTTCTTTAGATTAATACAGCCCACGTTAACAACAGGAAAAATATATTTCATGTATGTGTGCCTCTGGCCCTGGTTCTAGGCCTACAGTTATCCTTATAATGCTTCTTGATGTAAGCCAAACTGGCCCAAATACATTTAACAATGATAACGGCTGGAGATTTCCCTGTGACAACTGGTGTCGGAAGGACTTCCATAATCGGGGTACCACCCAAGGGGCATAATAAAGAGACAAAGAAAGAAAGAATGAAAGAAAGTAAACTAAAGTAGTGGGAGGAGCTACGTTCAGAGATCACATGGCAGTATTGCGACAATGGATGAGACTGAAGACTGTGACGACAACAGGCAGAACACAAGCAGTTCAATGAGTGAGGACAAACTGACTGATTGATGAACATGAGCAGTTCACATGTAATAATGACAAGGGACCAAGCCGAGACGTTAATTGGACTGAGAATGAAACCAACCATGTAGTTTGGGGAAGCATTGGACTATGGAGACATGTTGTTACCAAGTGCGGGTGTCTCGTTTATAATGAGCATTTTTCGTAAACGTTTTAGCAGTCCATGTTACCTAATTTGCATCAAAAGCACACAGTTTGTGTATAATGATTGATTGACGTGTAAAGGACAATAAATTGTTGGAAAAGTTTATGTGTGGCACAATATACTTAACAACTTACACAAAAAAGAGAAGACCAATGGCTGAAATTATCTGAGATGAAAAATCGCACAAAAAGGAAAGTGTTTGCATTCTTTCCTTTTGATATTCATGGATCCCTATCACGTGTGTAGTCTAAAGAACAAGTATTATAAAAATTGTTACGGATAATGCAAGTAAATGAAACAAACAGTCTATCAACCATCCCTTACCCTGCAGCATCCCCCCATCCGAAGCAAGAGTAGGTCATCGAGGAAACGCAATAGCAATAGGGGTGAACATACGTGTTTTATTGTAAAGCATCTATCAACCATCTCTTACCCTGAAACACAAGTTCCCCCTGAACACCACCCCACCCCAACACCCTCATCCGAGGCAAGCATAGGTCGCCGGGGAAACGCAAATCAATAGCTTTGTTGCCAGGGGTGAACATACATGTTTTATTGTTAACCATCTATCAACCACCCCCTACCAGGAACGATTCCAGTCGGGGTCCACCCATGGGACATAATTTAATTTGAAGGGTATTATAAT
This sequence comes from Doris montereyensis, assembly GCA_037039925.1. Taxonomy (NCBI): domain Eukaryota; kingdom Metazoa; phylum Mollusca; class Gastropoda; order Nudibranchia; family Dorididae; genus Doris; species Doris montereyensis. The sequence goes on along the minus strand of JAXRKP010000339.1, from coordinate 219,094 downwards.
AGTAAAATAAAGAACTGGAGGAGCTACCTTCAATATGGGTCAATCAGAGATCGTGTGACACTATTGCGACAATGGATGGGACTGAACACTGATTGATGAACACGAGCTTGACATGACTGTTGGGAACTTGGCTGTGCTCTCACCTCAATCTCACCACTCCGCAAGGCCTACCCTACATACATCTTTGTTCTGCGGTCCCATCTCCTCCTGGCCTAACTCCGGCAATGAGATTTGAGAGTACATTTTTATCATTACCCTGAGGGAGTGGGGTAGGGTGTTCCTATGTCGATATTTGAATATAATATAATTTATACTCCTTGCGTTTGCCTTCTTCAAAATAACTGATCAACACAATTCTTGTTTCCTGATGGCGGGGAGTAATAATAATATTATTATTTTACCTCCTTGCTAGTTCTGTTTCTCAGTTTTATCCTCTTCTCGAGGAAAGTGTGGGGCGTTCAGGCCCCCTGCAGGAAAACAAACTACAAAAAGCCCCGCTCTTGTATTTCCAAATCAGTCGTCGCCCTATTATTACTCTCCCGTTAGCATCGCCGCCGTGTATTTCCTACCATTGCGCCTACGGTCATTGGTGCTAAAGTGGGAGTAATCATAGAGCGACGACTGAAGAACAGACATGTGGGAGTAACAGGAAGACGACTTGAAGCCCCGCTTGCCTGGCCCAAGTTGTTACCTTATTATTACTCCCACTTTAGCACAGCTACAGTGTATTTTCCGCTTCATTTACTATGGTCAGCGGTGCTAACAATTTGGCGCTATTGGCACACTCACATCATCACATGCAAGAGAAAACATCATGGCTAAACTCTTTTGGTTAACAGAAAGGTTTAAAAATACACATTAAAACAAAACTAAAAATCTGCCAAAGATGTGTCCCATCAACTCTACTATATGGATCTGAATGCTGGAGGATGATGGACAGAGACATGAACAAGTTTATCATCTTTCCACATCAAATGCCTGCAAAAAATCCAAAATACATTTTGGCCAAACAAAATTTCAAAGGAGACTCTTCTCCGAAAATGCAAAAAAAAAAAAAGGTGGAGGTGGATATGGCATGTTTTAAGAAAAGAAAAGAGCATCAAGATGACTGCCCTACATTGGACCCCTGAAGGGAAAAGGAGACGTGGCAGGCCAAAGACAACCTGGAGAAGAACAGCAGAGAAAGAGATTAACCCAAGAAAAGCTCCGGCCCTATTTTAGGGTGTGTTACGGTTGGCCCTGGAAGCGTGCAGGCCCTATATTTAGGGCCAGATACCTAGGCTTTTTAATGGAAATTTCCACTTTCCTTACATGGTTTATGACGTGGTTTGATCTTTGAGTTCATAGTTAAACAACAGTCAATGAGATTACAATTCATTCTAAGCTCGTGTCTTTTCTGGTAGCCTCGTTATTATTAGTCAAAGTGATGCTTCCCCACGCTTCGTGCAAGTTGATTACACGGCTGTCACAGCTATTGTCCTTAGCTTAAGGTTCTCTGGGTGCATTCACATCTCAATATGAATTCCTTATTCTTTCAACTTATAGAAAATGCATGTTTTATAATAGGTCTTTTATCATCTGAAAATGTGACCTCCTTGTTCAAACTAAGTCTAAATCCTAGCTTCACCTGTTGCACACACAAGTTTTTTCATGCAAACGGCTGGGGCAACCCCTCACTGTAAGAAGGTCACTTCTCGTAACACTGCGAGCTCTACTTGGGTTAAATAAAGATGGGCGAAACTTGGATTTCCTTAACGGAGTGATTATTTTCACCCTGGCTGAAAATAAAATCTGATATTATTTTCAGCGGTTTTTCCCCTCACCGGATCTCGCCCTAGAGATGAGATTCTCGCAGTTATCGGATCTTATTTTCTCTCCCTCTCTCTGTTTTCTTCCTCTCTCTCTTCTCTGTGTGTGTTTTCTTCCACTCTCTCTTTCTCTGTGTGTGTTTTCTTCCATCTTCTCTCTCTTTCTCTGTGCATGTTTTCTTCCATTCTCTCTCTCTCTCCCTCTTTCTCTGTCCCCCTCTCTCCATCCCCGTGTGTTTTCTTCCATCACCTGTCTCTCTTACTCTGTGTGTTTTCTTCCATTCTCTCTCCTCCCTCCACCTCGCCCCCCTTCTCAGAGAAAGAGAGAGGGAGACAGAGAGAGAGAGGATGGAAGAAAACACACACAGAGAAAGAGGGAGAAAGAGAGAGAGAGAGGATGGAAGAAAACACACACAAAGAAAGAGAGAGGGAGAAAGAGAGAATGGAAAAAAACACAGAGAGAGATAGAGAGAGAGAAAATAAGATCCGATAACTGCGAGAATCTCGTGTCTAGGGCGAGAACCGGTGAGGGGAAAAACCGGCTGAAAATAAGATCAGATTTTATTTTCACCCCGGCTGAAAATAATCACAGCCTTTCCTTAAAGAAGCTTGCCATGAAAAGAGAGAGATAGAGATCCTTCATTGCTGCCCTACATACCAACGTAACAGTGGGAGGCCCTTCACACCACGTCACGCAACGCTATGTCGATCGAGGAGCATGAGAAATGGATATCAGGACCATGCCCAATATTGAGCCTAAACTGGATTTGTAATTGTATTCGAGGTGAAATACTGGCGGTGCTAAAGTGCGATTATCCCAAAATCTTGGTTTCTTCTTCTACCTAGAATCTAGATATATCAAGATCTATACGGCAGGTTTCACAAAATGGTCCATCCCCATTTCCCTCTTTTTGTCAAAATTCGTATATTTCTTACAAGTGTAATATACCATGTTAAAGCTTAGAACCCGAGGATTCCAAACATACAACTTTAGGAGCAAAGGACTGTGAGGCGAGTAAATCAGCCTTTAAAAGTCACGTTTTTCAGTCAAGGGGCACAACTGCGAAAATTTTAGGTACAATACCATTGACGCAATGTTACGCGGTACTGCACGGGTCCGTCGACCGAGGTTTCCCTGCCATTTATTTAGTGATGCAACGTTTGGGCATCTGGTTTGTAGAGTTCCCTGACTTCCCCTAGTTCTCAATAAGATGTGAAGTTTGTGTTTCCCGACACCTCGGGCGTGTAGTCCACGGCCGGTGACTTACCGTTGATCAGATGACTCGCGCGTTACAGATTGTGTGGATGGATGAAAGCCGATGTTTCTTTGTTGAGTTCTGTGATTGCACGCCTTTATACTATCCTTATTACGTGTTAATTGTGTGCGTGCCATTCTGCTCAAACCGGTATGGTAAACTTCACGACTTGTATATAACGAGTGAGGATGCGATACGTAAGACCTATAATTGCCAATAGAGAGAGTGAGAGGGGGAAAGAAAAAAGGCACTCGCAACAAAACCCCAACCGAAAAGAAAGACCTTTTGCCTACAATGGATCCCGAATTTAACCTGATCAGTCTCCTTTCTGATGATCATTCATCGTCTAAATATTTGTGCGCACGTCAGTGGCGGTTATAAGGAGACATACAAAGACAAAATATTCCGCAAAACCGATTTGACAATTTAAAAACAAAAATTTCATGATTTTTCAAGTCTGAACAACGAGAAAATAGCTTGACACGGAAGAGGCTATAGTCCCCAATTGGGGAGCACGTAGTCATGTTGGCTAGATCCCCAATTGGGGATCACGTAGTCATGGTGTTAGGTAGTCCCCAATTTTACATTTTTGTCACAATATTCATGTTAGTTTATATAAATCCATTTTCTTTTTTATACTTATAATGAGTTTCATTTGATATTCTAATTCATTTAGAGTTACCAAATTTTTTTGAACTGCCAGGCCACATTGTCTTTTGCAGGTTAAATAACCTGACTTGCCGCTTAGAATTGCTCAAGCCATCTTCTTTCACTCCAGATCATTTGTAAGACTGGTTGATTCTTATCTGCACATATTTTTCAACCGGTTTTTTTCAGCTCTTACTGTCTCTCCCTTTATTTTTAGACTCCCCCTCTCTCTTACTTCAATTGTTTTCTCTCTCTCTCTCTCTCTCTCTTTCCTTCTCTCTCTCTCTCCTCTGTCATAATAACGAAAATCTGAATCCTGCCTTTTACATGGAATTGAAGAAAATAGAATAAAATGTCCACTTTGGTGATCTCACTTTCCTAACTAGATTCAGTGATTTTCGAAAATTGGACTTATTAAAAAAGAGGGAAATTATATTAAGCTATTTATTGATTTTGTCTCAATTCCTGAGTTCGCACCCAAAAAATATTCACAAAACACACAAATTGAAAGCAAATTTCACAATATTATCTTTTTCATTTCATGGATCAAATGTTAAGAAGATTCATCAATTAGACTTTGAGAAAGATTAATTGAAGAGTTCAAGTTATCATTGGGTCCCATTTTTGTGAAATCTGAGTATCTAGATCTAGATCTATATCTACCCATCCTCACCTTGGCAAAGGCTTTGCTGAATTGAAGGAGTCAACTTAATGATAAATACAATGATCTATATAATCTTTGTAAGCAGAATCATCAAATTTTTGACAGACGATTGCGTCTTCCTGATCATGAAAAGTGACCGGATTTGAAAGTTGTTGTTTTTTATCTTTAAATCAGTATCTCCAGAGAAACCATGTTGTATATTATTATTATTACATGAATTATTATTATCAATGGTAATATTAATAAATCATAATAATGATATTAAGGAACAGAAAAATAAAAAGAGGAAATCTTGATTTAATTGATATTGTTTTCTTTCCGTCCTCTCGTTCAAACTTGCCGCGACAGCCAATGAAACAGTAGTTTTAGAAACATTTCCTGTCGTTGTAAGGCAAGAAGAGGAAGCGGTTTAATTAACAAATAGGAAGACATCGTTAAAATGTAAAAAACAACATTATCACCATCTAACTGACATTCTCAAAATCGAAAATATTATTAAAATGTACATGATATAATCTTGTAGACATTGATACTTGTACACTCATGTATTATATTATTACATGTATTTGAAATCTTATATAACAGGCTGTTTTTATACAATGTTTTTTTTTCAACTTTTAAACTATTAATGTTTTAAATGATTGATATTCTATTTATTGATTGTTTGATACATTTTAGACTTAAGTAAAGGAGACTGAATGTTTCTGAGCCGTAAAACCCTTACGATGATTAAACAAGACGCCAAATTGCTAGAAAGTATTGTTGCTACACACTAGCAAAGCTGCCGCATTCAATATTTAGTTAATGCATCGAAATTTAATGAGACTAATTATTAAGGCATGGATTCATCTGTCAGATCCGCAAATGTCCATTCCTTTTCTGGGGACCGTCCGACAGATTAACACACATGCTTCCCCAGGTAAAACGGATGGTGGACAGCTATTTTTTTGTTTTGATGACATGTTATTTCTAAATTCATGATATTCTAATTCATTTCAGAGTTGAATTTTGTGTTGTCTCAGCCGCAATATTTTCAGCTCAATAAGACTGTGGTCGATCCCGGTCCTGAGTTTCCAAATTTTTATTTAACGACTCTGAATCCTGCCTCACATGGAATTGAAGAAATGCATATAAGGTTTGATACCATTGTGTAAGTGTAAAAGGCTTATTGGCAAGAGACAGGTTCTTTCAGTTCAACGTCGTATTCTCTTCCCTTTACTTTCACTCATCTTTTTCTCAGGTGTAAATGAACGATTTTATCATAGCGTCAGTTAATTGCGACAAGCCTAAAAGTCCCTTTTTGTAAATCTGCCGCTCCTCGATCTAGTTGAGATCCTCACTGGATGCAATTGCTTGATAAGGGATAAATGATGTACACTCGGTGAGCTTCCTGATCATGAAAAGTGACGGGGATAGTTGGTTTTTTATCTTTAAATCAGTATCTCCAGAGAAACCTTTGTTTGTTGGAACGTTTGTTTTTTAATTGATATTGTTTTCTTTCCGTCCTCTCGTTCAAACTCCACTGAATGAAACTCCAGTTTTATATATATAATAGATAAGGAAGTTTGATTTCTTACCATTTTCTTTAATAGTCTCAAGATCGGTATTATTATAATGTACATGATATAATCTAGGTATGCATTTTTATTATATTAAATCTTTTGAAATCTAATACAAAATTGTTTGTTTTAAGATTAAACTATTAATGTTTTAAATGATTGATATTCATTTATTGATTGTTTGACTTTTCTTTAAATCGGAACAATATAATATTGTATTAAACAAACGTCAAATTGCTAGCCATTCTTAGCACAACGTAGAAGCATTCAATATTTAGGCTCAAATTTAATGGACTAATTATTAAGGCATGGATTCATCTGAGATCCGTGTCCATTCCTTTAAACCGTCCGAAGATTAACACACTGTTCAGGAAAACGGATGGTGATTTATAAACATTACTAAATTGAAACAAAATATCCAGCTTTTTGACTGTTATTTCTAAATTGGCTTTCATTGACATTTTATTTCTCTCGGACGAAATGCATTATTACACAGTGAAGTGTAGGGATTAACTATGACATTATTTAAACGTCGTACTCTTCCCTTTACTTTCGGTTACTCAGGTGTAAATAGAACGATTTTATCAAGCGTCTGACTGTTAAAAGGCTTTTGTACTGTATGCTCCCTCGCGAGTTGAGATAGAAGGACTGGATGCAATTGCTTGCTAGGGGATAAATGATGTACACTCGGTGAGCCTGCACATGTGCGGGGATATGGACTATAAATCCACCTTTGTTTGTTGCGTTTGTTTTGGTAGTTTGATTCCCCCCCCTCCTCCACTGATAACTCCACTGTTACATATAATAGATAAGACTTTGATTTTTACCTTTTCTTTAATAGAGATTGGTAAATACAATAATAGATCAGGTATGCATTTTTTAAAATCTTGAAATCTAATACAAAATTGTTTGTTTTAAGATCTTAAGGTTTTAAAGATATGGACACTCTGGCGACTTAGAAATCGGAACAATATAATATTGTATGTCATAAACGTCAAGATTGTCGCCATTCTTAGACTGTTACACCACGCATGGCTGCAAAGAAGTCTAGTTTTGACCCCTGAGTCTGGACATGATTATAAACATCAGTAACAAAAATCCAGTGACTGATTTCTGTTTCATTGACATAGAAATGACACAGTGAAGAGGGATTAACTAGGCATTTTTAACCCCTTAGTCTGGACACGGTTATGGTACTCAATAAATCCAGTGACAACGTCTGACTGTTACACATGTGACTCTAGTTTTACCCCTTAGTCTGGACATGGCTATGGTACTCAGTAAAACGTCTGACTGTTACACATGTGACTCTAGTTTAACCCCTTAGTCTGGACATGGCTATAGTACTCAGTAAAACGTCTGACTGTTACACATGTGACTCTATTTTACCCCTTAGTCTGGACATGACTCTGACTGTTACACATGTGACTCTAGTTTTACCCCTTAGTCTGGACATGGCTATGGTACTCAGTAAAACGTCTGACTGTTACACATGTGACTCTAGTTTAACCCCTTAGTCTGGACATGGTTATGGTACTCAGTAAAACATCTGACTGTTACACATGTGACTCTAGTTTAACCACTTAGTCTGGACATGGCTATGGTACTCAGTAGAACATCTGACTGTTACACATGTGACTCTAGTTTAACCCCTTAGTCTGGACATGATTATGGTACTCAGTAGAACATCTGACTGTTACACATGTGACTCTAGTTTAACCCCTTAGTCTGGACATGATTATGGTACTCAGTAGAACAAGAACATCTGGACATGGTTATGGTACTCAGTAGAACATCTGACTGACTCTCTAGTTTAACCACTTAGTCTGGACATGGTTATGGTACTCAGTAGAACATCTGACTGTTACACATGTGACTCTAGTTTAACCCTTAGTCTGGACATGATTACTCAGTAGAACATCTGACTGTTACACATGTGACTCTAGTTTAACCCCTTAGTCTGGACATGAAGTAGAAGAACATCTGACTGTTACACATGTGACTCTAGTTTAACCCTTAGTCTGGACATGATTATGGTACTCAGTAGAAGAAGAACGTCTGACTGTTACACATGTGACTCTAGTTTAACCCCTTAGTCTGGACATGATTATGGTACTCAGTAGAAGAAGAACGTCTGACTGTTACACATGTGACTCTAGTTTAACCCCTTAGTCTGGACATGATTATGGTACTCAGTAGAAGAAGAACGTCTGACTGTTACACATGTGACTCTAGTTTAACCCCTTAGTCTGGACATGATTATGGTACTCAGTAGAAGAAGAACGTCTGACTGTTACACATGTGACTCTAGTTTAACCCCTTAGTCTGGATATGATTATGGTTAGTAGAAGTAGAACGTCTGACTGTTACACATGTGACTCTAGTTTAACTCCTTAGTTTGGACATGGTTATGGTACTCAGTAGAACGTCTGACTGACACACATGTGATCAGAGTTTTTTTACCTTGTCCGGCATAGTGTCAACCTAACTGCGAGATGGGTAGACGTGTCTGTTTGGCTTGATTTGACGAAAGTGAAAGCAGTGTGGAAAGCAATGACAAGCCACTATAACATGCCACATGCCTAGAAATCTCTCTAGTACCTTAACTTGAATATCTATTATGGGACATCCTTTTGATTTAGTACAATCCAAAGACGGCAGAATCACAATGAAATATTAATTCTATCTTGTTCAAACATACATACACATACACACACATACTCGTACGCACACACACACACACACACACATATTCACATATGTACACACACACACACACACATGCACCCATACACACACGTACCCATAGGTACATACACACACACACACACACACAAACACACACTATGATGAAGCTCGGATGAAGATAATGAACCCAAACTCATTCTCAGAATGAAAATACATGTACCAGGCATATCATTTATGCCACCCATCCACGGAGAGAGATTTAGGAAAGCTTATATAATGTTTTTATCTTTTTAATGTACATTTTGTCCAAACACCCATGAATGGCTTTGTGTTGTCTCCAACCACTTTACAGTTACATTATGTCACTGAGTGTCTAGACACTGAAGAAAAGTGACTAAGACTAAGACTGTGTAAGTAACCAGTATTGGCACTGAATAAGGTTAAGACGAAGGAAATAGCACCAATGACGTCACTACCTAAAGCCACTATGACGTACATTTACAAAACAAAACAAACATTGTCACGCTCTTTTCATTTTGTCTTGTTTTAAAATAAAAATGACGTAATCGGGATTGATAATGTTTACGAGTAAAAGCCTAATTTGATTTATCCCGACCTCTGGAAGAAGACTCCAAGCAAAGCGTATCATACTCTTTAGTCATAGTTGTTAATGAGTGAGGCGGCACTGAAATATTAGTCCGCATCAATCATCTGCCATAACTTTAGCGGTATGATGATTGTGAAAATAAAGGGTGATAGCACAGAGCCGACAGTGAAGAAATGCGATCTTGTACTCGCATTGCGTAAGCTTGTGTGTGTGTGTGTGTGTGTGTGTGTGTGTACTCGTATAATAATAACAATTGATATCCACTACAAAATGCTTTACATTAATTCAAAGACAATCTCAGAGCATTGGAACAATGACAAACATTAAAAACACAGATTATAGACAAAGTATAGTACATGTATAATATATCTCATTCTTTAAACACCCTTTTTTTCAAAGTTCATTTTTTAGACATCTTAGGAGTAAATGATTACGATAACTTTGTGTTTGTTCATGGCTAAACACCTTCATGAAAAATAAAACACACAATATTATCACCATCGTGTTCTGAGCAGGTCTTTTGCAATATTTTCTCATGAGTAAACACTTAGTAGGCAATACGCATGTCTGACAACTCTGAGTTCCCCACCTCCTCGTCACACGAACAAGATTCCATTTACAGGAATTCAGGGGACACTTTTGATCCAAAGAAGGCACAATCTAAACGACTGCTTCTTCCTTACAAAATCACATGCAGTATCCATAACAACCGGTAGCGCAACAAGCCCAACACAGTACACTTGACAAACAAGTTTCTTTAGGGTCAGATTATCGATTAACCCCTTTGAAAAACCCCCCCCCCCCCTCCAAAACCCTCAACAAAAACAAAACAACGAACAAGCACCCTCCACCCTTCACCCTCTCACACGCCCACATTGGCATACTGTCTTTACCCTTCACCCTCTCACACGCCCACATGGGCCTGCTGGCTCCACCCTTCACCCTCTCACACGCCCACATTGGCCTATTGGCTCCACCCTTGACCCTCTCACACGCCCACATTGGCCTACTGGCTCCATACTTCACCCTCTCGCACGCCCACATTGGCATAATGGCTCCACTCTTCACTCTCTAACGTGCTCACATTGGTCTACTGGCTCCATACTTCACCCTCTCACACGCCCACATTGGTCTACTGGCTCCACTCTTCACAATCTCATGCGCCCACATTGGCCTACTGGCTTCCCCTTCACCCTCTCACACGCCCACATTGGCCTACTGGCTCCACCCTTCATCCTCTCACACGCCTTCATTGGCCTTCTGGATCCACCCTTCACTCTCTCAACGCCCACATTGGCACACTGGCTCAACCCTTCACCCTCTCACACGCCCACATTGGCACACTGGCTAACCCTTCACCCTCTCACGCGCTCCACCCTTCACTCTCTCATACGCCCACATTGGCTTACCGGCTCCACCCTTCACCCTCTCACACGCCCACATTGACCTACTGGCTCTGCCTTTCACTCTCTCACACGCCCACATTGGTCTATTGGCTACACCTTTCACCTTCTTACACGCCCACATTGGCCTACTGGCTTTACCCTTCACCCTCTCACACGCTCATATTGGCCTACTGGCTTTACCCTTCACTCTCTCACACGCCCACATTGGCCTACTGGCTTTACCCTTCACCCTCTCACACGCCCACATTGGCCTACTGGCTTCACCCTTCACCCTCTCACACGCCCACATTGGCCTGCTTGCTCAACCTTTCACCCTCTCACACGCCCACGTTGGCCTACTGGCTCCACCCTTCACCCTCTCATACGCCCACGTTGGCCTACTGGCTCCACCCTTCCCCTCTCACACGCCCACATTGGCCTACTGGCTCCACCCTTCACCCTCTCACACGCCCACATTGGCCTACTGGCTCCAACCTTCACCCTCTCACACGCCCACATTGGCCTACTGGCTCCATACTTCACCCTCTCACACGCCCACATTGGCCTACTGGCTCCATACTTCACCCTCTCACACGCCCACATTGGCCTACTGGCTCCATACTTCACCCTCTCACACACCCACATTGGCCTACTGGCTCCATACTTCACCCTCTTACACGCCCACATTGGCCTACTGGCTCCATACTTCACCCTCTCACACGCCCACATTGGCCTATTGGCTCCAGCCTTTTCCCTCTCACACGCCCACATTGACCTACTGGCTCCACCTTTGACCCTCTCACACGCCCACATTGGCCTACTGGCTTCACCCCTTCACCCTCTCACGTGTCTACATTGGTCTACTGGCTCCACTCTTCACCCTCTCACGCCCATATGTGCCTACTGGCTCCACCCCTCATCCTCTCACACGCCTTCATTGACCTTCTGGGTCCACCCTTCACCCTCTCACACGCTCACATTGGCACACTGGCTCCACCCTTTACTCTCTCACGCGCCCACATTGGGCTATTGGCTCCACCCTTCACTCTCTCATACGCCCATATTGGCTTACCGGATTCACCCTTCACCCTCTCACACGCCTACATTGACATACTTGCTCCGCCCTTCACCTTCTCACACGCCCACATCGACCTACTGGCTCCACCCTTGACCCTCTCACACGCCCACATTGGCCTACTGGCTACATCCTTCACCCTTGCACACGCCCACATTGGCCTACTGGCTCCATCCTTTACCCTCTCACATGCCCACATTGGCCTACCGGCTCCAACCTTCACCCTTGCACACGCCCACATTGGCCTACTGGCTTCACCCTTCACCCTCTCACACGCCCACATTGGCCTATTGGCTACACCTTTCACTCTCTCACACGCCCACATTGGCCTACTGGCTACACATTTCACCCTTTCATACGCCCACATTGGCCTACTGGCTACATCTTTTACCCTCTCACACGCCCATATTGGCCTACTGTTCCACCCTTCACCCTCTCACACGCCTTCATTGGCCTACTGGCTACATCTTTCACCCTCTCACACGCCCACATTGGCCTACTGTTCCACCCTTCACCCTCTCACACGCCCACATTGGCCTACTGTTCCACCCTTCACCCTCTCACACGCCCACATTGGCATACTGTTCCACCCTTCACCCTCTCACACGCCCACATTGGCCTACTGGCTACATCTTTCACCCTCTCACACGCCCACATTGGCCTACTGTTCCACCCTTTACCCTCTCACACGCCCACATTGGCTTACTGTTCCATCCTTCACCCTCTCACACGCCCACATTGGTCTACTGGCTCCACCCTTCACCATCTCACACGCCCACATCGGCTACTGGTTCCACCATTCACCCTCCCACACGCCCACATTGGCCTACTGGCTCCACCCTTCACCCTCTCACACTTTCACACATACATACAGAGACACACACACACACGCACACGCACATACAAATATACACTAAAGAATGCTCAACAATCATAAAATGTAAGTCGTTATTCATGAACCTAATGTACCAACATGATTCAAATGAAAAAAAAAATGAAGAAGTGTTGCTGGCTCAACCCACCCACGCCTGCGTTGATGGGCCAATAGACTGACTGCTCCGCCATCATAGTTGCAAACGCATGTTGGGGGGGGGGGGGGGGCTAATTCCACTGATGTAAATCATCATAAATTCCAAACGACAAGTGACTCAGAATAGGTCCTCCCTGTATATATATATATAAGGCCGTTTCGAGGTGTACGATCATTCGGGGTAAACCTTGTGACAGTGAAACCGTCGTCTATAAAAAGTATTAGTCTTATCACTACCAAAGCAAAATATCTACACGACTAAAATGGCGTCTGTGTTAAATCTCCTTATCATCTGCGCGACTTTGGTCGCAGCAGCTTCAGCGGTTCAGCTGGACCAACGGCTTTTACAATCACTGCTCAATCCCACCCCAGGTGAGTAGAGTTTGTCAGTTAGTTAACTAAATAATTCATTAATCTAATTATCTTTTATTTATTTGCTTAATAAATAATGTCATGTCTGTTTATTTATTCATTTATTTATTTATCCATTCATTTATTTATGTGCTTATTATTAGTAGAAGTAGTAGTAGTAGTAGTAGTAGTAGTAGTAGTAGTAGTAGTAGTAGTAGTAGTAGTAGTAGTAGTAGTAGTAGTAGTAGTAGTGGAAGTGGAAGTAGTAGTAGTAGTAGTAGTAGTAGTAGTAGTAGTAGTAGTAGCAGTAGTAGTAGTAGTAGTAGTAGTAGTAGTAGTAGTAGTAGTAGTAGTAGTACCACTAGTAGTAGTAGTAGTGGAAGTAGTAGCAGTAGTGGAAATAGTAGTAGTAGTAGTAGTAGTAGTAGTAGTACTAGTAGTAGTAGTAGTGGAAGTAGTAGTAGTAGTAGTAGTAGTAGTGGTGGTGGAGTAATAGTAGTAGTAGTAGTAGTAGTAGTAGTAGTAGTAGTAGTAGTAGTAGTAGTAGTAGTAGTTGTAGTTGTAGTCGTAGCGGAAGTAGTACTAGAAGTAGTAGTGGAAGTAGTAGTAGTAGTAGTAGTAGTAGTGGTGGAAGTACTAGTAGTAGTAGTAGTAGTAGTAGTAGTAGTGGTAGTAGTAGTAGTAGTAGTAGTAGTAGTAGTAGTAGTAGTAGTAGTAGTAGTAGTAGTAGTAGTAGTAGTAGTAGTAGTAGTAGCAGTAGTAGTAGTAGCACTAGTAGTAGTAGTAGTATAATACTTATTTATTTATCTATTATTTTCTTTCTTTCTTTCTTTTTTCTTTCTTTCTTTCTTTCATTCTTTCTTTCTTTCCTTCTTATATATTCATGTCTATATATTTATTTATTCATTAATTGATTTGCATATTTATTTAATTGTTTATTTAAATATTTAGTCATTAATCTATCAATTTCTTTCTTTCTTTCTTATTTATTCATCTGATTATCTATTTATCTGTTTCTATATGTGAGGATTTATTTATTTACATCTGTATTTATTTATTTATTTATTTATTTATTTATTTATTTATCAATTTATTTACTGCTCGTTGTTTACCATAACCAGTTCATCACCGACAAACCATTTCAAACATTGGATACATTTGATTGTCTTCCAGTGACATGTATAGAAATTGCTCTTTTTTTTCAAATCTACGGCTCTGTTCATAAGACGTGGATTTTTCGAAAGTCATCTCAGTGCAAAGAATATCTTACCAAACATCAAGATGTGAAAATATAGTTGAACCCCCCTCTCCACGTAACCAACCCCTCACCCTCTAACTCTTCACTCCTTCCCAATAACAAAAAAAATCAAACCCTTACAGCCTATTTCAAATAAATTATTTGGTATCACATGATACTATAACTAAAATCCCTCTCTACAGTCTATTTCAAAGATATTATCTGATATCACATGAGACTGCAACTAAAATCCCTCTCTACAGTCTATTTCAAATATATTATCTGATATCACATAAGACTGTAACTAAACTCCCTCTTTACAGTCTATTTCAAAGATATTATCTGATATCACATGAGACTGCAACTAAAATCCCTCTCTACAGTCTATTTCAAATATATTATCTGATATCACATAAGACTGTAACTAAACTCCCTCTTTACAGTCTATTTCAAAGATATTATCTGATATCACATGAGACTGTAATTAAACTCCCTCTTTACAGTCTATTTCAAAGATATTATCTGATATCACATTAGACTGTAATTAAACTCCCTCTTTACAGTCTATTTCAAAGATATTATCTGATATCACATGAGACTGTAAAATCCCTCTTTTACAGTCTATTTCAAAGATAGTATTTAGTGTGACATGAGACGGTAACTAAACTCCCTCCTTACAGCTCATTTCAAAGATGTTATTTGGTATCATGTAAGAATGTAACTACTCTCTCTCTCTTAACAGCCCATTTCAAAGATGTCATTTGGTATCATGTAAGAATGTAACACAACTCCCTCCTTACAGCCCAATTCAAAAATAGTATTTGGTATCATGTAAGAATGTAACACAATCCCTCCTTACAGCTCATTTCAAAGATGTTATTTGGTATCATGTAAGAATGTAACACAAATCCCTCCTTCCATCCCTTTTCAAACATGTTATTTGGTACCACATGAGACTGTAACTAAACTCCTCCTTAAAGCCCATTTCAAAGATATTATTTGGTACCACATGATAGTGTAACTAAACTCCTCCTTACAGTCAATTTCAAAGATAATATTTGGTATCACATGAGAGTGTAATTAAACTCCCTCCTTACAGCCCATTTCAAATATATTATTTGGTACCACATGAGACTGTAACTAAACTCCCTCCTTACAGCCCATTTCAAAGATATTATTTGGTATCACATGAGACTGTGACTAAACGCCATCCTTACAGCTCATTTCAAATGCATTGGAAGGAAAAATCAAATCAAATCAAATCAAATCAAATCTAATCAAATACCTCCCCCCCAAAAAAACCCAACCAAAACCAACAGAAAACAAAAACAAACCCCATCAACAATACAAGAGACATAGAAACACATAGATGACGGAAGTGTTGCCAAAATGTAACGCTGCCAAAAAAAAATAATTAGCACAGCCGCTACCCACCATCCATCACCCTATCCAGATGACAGCGTCAGCGTAAAATAATTTCCAGGGGCGAAGAGGACATACGTACTAAAGAGAAGATAGGAAGGTGGGGGGGGGTGGGGGTGGGTGAGGGGAGAAAGGTGATGGTGGCGGTAGGGCGGAGACGAATGTGGTTGATGGAGGCCACGAAGATGTTGGAGTGAGTATAAGATAGTGCTGACGTTGACAATTGCTTTGTTGAATGTTGTCATGGTAACCAACCGGTCGACGGGTGGCATTCCAGTTAGGAATATGGGGTGGGTGGCAAGATGACATATGTCACTGTGACGATCAATCAATCAAACTATATTTTGTAGGTCGAAAAGGAGGCACATTGGAGACAGTGTCTGGTCCCTGTGTACATTGTTGCACAGCCTAGCATGAATTACCGCAGACTCCGCCAGATTAATTTGCCTACGTAGAGAAAAAGAACCTCCCCCATTCCGAACAATGCTAGTTCAATTATCATCACGGTGACGTCATGCGCAACACAGCATCATGACACGGACATTCCACAAGTTGACACAAACATTTTCTGCATAGCAATCATGTATTGCAAACCCAAGCGACTGGTACTCAAGATAAGTCGTACGAAACGCCCCCATCCAACAACAACATCATTATCGACAGCAACAACAACAGCAGCAGGAGCAGCATCACCACCACCAACAACATCAACAACAACAATAGCAACAGCAGCATCATCATCAACAACAACAACATCAACAACAACAACAACCAATCAACTAACCAATCCCCACCCCCCCCAACAAAACAACAACAACCCAACCGACAACAAAACAAAGCAAAATAAACCAACAAAAACAACCCCCAACAAAAAACAACAAAGAACCCCCAACGAATTACAACAAAGAACCCAAGTCCCAACAACGAAATCAACTCAAGGTCCCCATATGCCACCGTCCTCACACTCCCATTGTAACCTTTGTAGCCTTTGCAAGTGAGGTGCTACTGGCTCAGTCGGTAGAGAATCTGACTACCACACAGGAGGCCCGAGTTCCATTCCCAATCTGGGCATTTTCCCCCTGGCCCTCCTGTCAAGCCAACAGCTGCTAGGGTAGCTAGGTCTATTCATGGGTGAAAGTAAAGGCGATGTGGAAAGCAATGACAAATTACATGCTAGGTCTATTCATCGGTGAAAGTATAGGCGATGTGGAAAGCAATGACAAATTACATGCTAGGTCTATTCATCGGTGAAAGTATAGGCGATGTGGAAAGCGATGACAAATTACATGCTAGGTCTATTCATCGGTGAAAGTAAAGGCGATGTGGAAAGCAATGACAAATTACATGCTAGGTCTATTCATCGGTGAAAGTATAGGCGATGTGGAAAGCAATGACAAATTACATGCTAGGTCTATTCATCGGTGAAAGTAAAGGCGATGTGGAAAGCAATGACAAATTACATGCTAGGTCTATTCATCGGTGAAAGTATAGGCGATGTGGAAAGCAATGACAAATTACATGTTAGGTCTATTCATCGGTGAAAGTATAGGCGATGTGGAAAGCGATGACAAATTACATGCTAGGTCTATTCATCGGTGAAAGTATAGGCGATGTGGAAAGCAATGACAAATTACATGCTAGGTCTATTCATCGGTGAAAGTAAAGGCGATATTGACAAATTATATGGGTCTATTCATCGGTGAAAGTATAGGCGATGTGGAAAGCAATGATTACATGCTAGATTCAAATTACAATGACAAATTACATGCTAGGTCTATTCATCGGTGAAAGTAAAGGCGATGTGGAAAGCAATGACAAATTACATGCTAGGTCTATTCATCGGTGAAAGTATAGGCGATGTGGAAAGCAATGACAAATTACATGCTAGGTCTATTCATGGTGAAAGTAAAGGCGATGTGGAAAGCGATGACAAATTACATGCTAGGTCTATTCATCGGTGAAAGTAAAGGCGATGTGGAAAGCAATGACAAATTACATGCTAGGTCTATTCATCGGTGAAAGTATAAAACGCGATGTATTTACATCTAGGTCTATTCATCGGTGAAAGTATAGGCGATGTGGAAAGCGATGACAAATTACATGCTAGGTCTATTCATCGGTGAAAGTATAGGCGATGTGGAAAACGATGACAAATTACATGCTAGGTCTATTCATCGGTGAAAGTAAAGGCGGAGTGGAAAGCAATGACAAATTACATGCTAGGTCTATTCATCGGTGAAAGTAAAGGCGATGTGGAAAGCGATGACAAATTATATACCACCTTGTGCCGTTTGCCGAGGAAAATCATAACTCACGCTCGACTCTGAGTAGTAGACTTCCATTACTTTACTTACTCTTTATACGGATGTCTCTCTTTCTCTGTCTCTTTCTCCTCACAGCGGACTGCGCGAGATCTGTCTTGTTGAAAAGGCTTGGCCTTTGTAACAGATTCAACAACCAACGGGCAGGGGGAGAGGGAGCTGAAGTCGAACAAGAGGCTGAACAAGAGTTTGAGGAGGAGCAGAACAAGAGGTCGAACAAGAAGCAGAAGCCGAGGCTGAGCAAGAGGCTGAGGTCGAGCAAGAGGCAGAACAAGAGGTAGAGCCTCAAGAGGCTGAGGCCGAACAAGAAGCCGAGTTCGAGCAGGAAGGACAAATGCCAAGAAGACCATACAGAGGCAGACAACACTCAATGTGCGGTGTGTACCACTTCACCTGCCGGTCCATCCGCAAATGTATTCCCAACAACCAGGTCTGCGACGGAGTGGACAACTGTGGTGATAACTCCGATGAGATGAGATGTGAGTGTTTTTGTGTCTGTCGGCTTGATTTCACTATTGTTGTTTCAATAAGAGAGAGAGAGAGAGAGAGAGAGAGAGAGAGAGAGAGAGAGAGAGAGAGAGAGAGAGAGAGAGAGAGAGAGAGACAGACAGACAGACAGACAGACAGACAGACAGACAGACAGACAGACATGCAGATAGACAAATAGACAGAGAGACGGACGGACAGACATATGGACAGACAGACCGATAGACAGAAAGACAAAGAGACAGATATATATATATATATATATATATATATATATATATATATATATATATATATATATATATATATATATATATATATATATATATATATATATATATATATAGAGAGAGAGAGAGAGAGAGAGAGAGAGAGAGAGAGAGAGAGAGAGAGAGAGAGAGAGAGAGAGAGAGAGAGAGAGAGAGAGAGAGAGAGAGAGAGAGAGAGAGAGAGAGAGAGAGAGAGAGAGAGAGATACATGGATAGTAGATAGATAGATATATAGAACATACTAATTGTTTTATTGATTGACTAATATATCAATATAATGTATGGCTA
>JAXRKP010000339.1:135000-192500 GCA_037039925.1 Doris montereyensis | reverse complement strand
ATGATAACAACAAACCTGCGGAGTGTACCACCTGATAACAATAAGCGGAGTGTACTACCATGATGACAATAAGCGGAGTGTACCAACATGATGACAATAAGCGGAGTGTACCAACATGATGACAATGAGCGGAGTGTACTGATGACAATGATAACATTATGACACTAGCGGAGTGTACCAACCATGATAACAATAAGCGGAATGTAACCATGTACCAAACAATGTGCCAAATGATGACAAATAAGTGGACAATAAGTACTACCATGATGACAATAAGCGGAGTGTACCAACATGATGACAATAAGCGGAGTGTACCAACATGATGACAATAAGCGGAATGTACCAACATGATTGACAATAAGCGGAGTGTACCAATATGATGACAATAAGCGGAGTGTACCAACATGATGACAATAAGCGGAGTGTACCAACATGATGACATTAAGCGGAGTGTACCAACATGATGACAATGAAACGGAGTGTACCAACATGATGACAATAAGCGGATGTACCAACATGATGACAATAAGCGGAGTGTACCAACATGATGACAATAAGCGGAGTGTACCAACATGATGACAATAAGCGGAATGTACCAACATGATGACAATAAGCGGAATGTACCAACATGATGACAATGATGTACCAACATGATGACAATAAGCGGAATGTACCAACATGATGACAATAAGCGGAATGTACCAACATGATTGACAATAAGTGGAGTGTACCAACATGATGACAATAAGCGGAGTGTACCAACATGATGACAATAAGCGGAGTGTACCAACATGATGACAATAGTCGAGCCAACATGATGACAATAAACGGAGTGTACCAACATGATGACAATAAGCGGAGTGTACCAACATGATGACACTAGTCGGAGTGTACCAACATGATGACAATAAGCGGAGTGTACCAACATGATGACAATAAACGGAGTGTACCAACATGATGACACTAAGTCGGAGTGTACCAACATGATGACAATAAGCGGAGTGTACCAACATGATGACAATAAATGGAGTGTACCAACATGATGACACTAGTGTACCAACATGATAACAATAAGCGGAGTGTACCAACATGATGACAATAAACGGAGTGCCAGGACACTAGTCGGAGTGTACCAACATGATGACAATAAGCGGAGTGTACCAACATGATGACAATAAACGGAGTGTACCAACATGATGACAATAAGCGGAATGTACCAACATGATAACAATAAGTGGAGTGTACCAACATGATGACAATAAGCGGAGTGTACCAACATGATGACAATAAGCGGAGTGTACCAACATGATGCCAATAAGCGGAATGTACCAACATGATGACAATAAGAGGAGTGTACCAACATGATGACAACAAGCGGAATGTACCAACATGATGACAATAAACGGAGTGTACCAGCATTATGACACTAGTCGGAGTGTACCAACATGATGACAATAAACGGAATGTACCAACATGATGACAATAAGCGGAGTGTACCAACATGATGAAAATAAGCGGAATGTACCAACATGATAACAATAAGTGGAGTGTACCAATGACAATATGACAACATGATGATGATACCAATGACAATAAGCGGAGTGTACCAACATGATGACAATAAGCGGAATGTACCAACATGATGACAATAATCGGAGTGTACCAACATGATGACAATAAACGGAGTGTACCAACATGATGACAATAAGCGGAATGTACCAACATGATGACAATAAGCGGAGTGTACCAACATGACACTAGTGACCAGCATTATGACACTAGGAGTGTACCAACATGATGACAATAAGCGGAATGTACCAACATGATGACAATACACTAGTACCAACATGATGACAATAAGCGGAATGTACCAACATGATGACAATAAACGGAATGTACCAACATGATGACAATAAGCGGAATGTACCAACATGATGACAATAAACGGAGTGTACCAACATGATGACAATAAGCGGAGTGTACCAACATGATGACAATAAGCGGAGTGTACCAACATGATGACAATAAGCGGACCAACATGATGACAATGAGCGGAGTGTACCAGCATTATGACACTAGTCGGAGTGTACCAACATGATGACAATGAGCGGAGTGTACCAACATTATGACACTAGTCGGAGTGTACCAACATGATGACACTAGCCGGAGTGTACCAACATTATGACACTAGTCGGAGTGTACCAACATTATGACACTAGCCGGAGTGTACCAACATTATGACACTAGTCGGAGACACTGTACCAACATTATGACAATAAGCGGAATGTACCAACATGATGACAATAAGCGGAGTGTACCAGCATGATGACACTAGTCGAGTGTACCAGCATGATGACAATAAGCGGAATGTACCAACATGATGACAATGAGCGGAGTGTACCAGCATGATGACAATGAGCGGAGTGTACCAACATGATGACAATAAGCGGAGTGTACCAACATGATGACAATAAGCGGAGTGTACCAACATGATGACAATAAGCGGAGTGTACCAACATGATAACAATGAGCGGAGTGTACCAACATGATCACAATAAGCATATTGTACCAACATGATGACCATAAGCGGAGTCTACCAAAATGGTGACAATAAGCAGAGTATACCAACATCATGATAAAAAACAGAGTGTACCAACATGATAACACCAAGCGGAGTGTACCAACATGATGACCATAAGCAGAGTGTACCAACATGATGACAATAAGAGAAGGGTACAAACATCATGACAATAAGCGGAGTGTACCAACATGATGACAGTAAACAGAGTGTACCAACATGATGACAGTAAACAGAGTGTACCAACATGATGACAGTAAACAGAGTGTACAAACATGATACCGAGAAGGACAGACAGGGTGACGAGCTCTTGCCTTTTTCACTTAATTTCCAGTTTCTGTGTGGAGATACGGCATCGCAATGCCAGTTACCGGATTACCGACGATGCTGGAATGTGTGATCAGCAAGATTTAAGAAGAATCTCAACTCGCCTCTTACAAAATAGCTGGAAATCAACAACGCACCACCCTCGTCCTTCGTTTTGATGCCATGAATGACACGTGTGTGTCAACGTTTCATCATTCAACCCCTGCCAGCTTTCGACGGAAGTCACCTGGCCAATTACAGCGTGACAACCTTAGACTGCAAAAACATCGCATGTCATTGTCAAGAGAGAAAACATCATCTGAAAATATCATTTTGGCTGAAAAGAAAGAAAATGTATCTGCTGCTAGCACAGGAAAGACAAGCAACTCAGGATTACTACACAGTCAAGATAGCGCTATCTTTTCACACATCGTGCAAGATGTATCACCAGCCACCGATAGCTCAACTAAAGAAAGAGTTAAGAAAGGATTTCTTGGATCAGGACGTGTGCAACACGACAAAGAAAGTCAACCCATCACAAGGGACCAAAACCATTCTAAAACAATCAAATACGGCGACATCGAAGAAAACGTTGAACCAAAGCCTAGGACTAACACACATAAACAAGCCAAGGCCACAAAGCTATCAAAGAGCCTAGACGACATAAAGAATCACAACAACAACACAACAGAGCAAGAAAGTACAGAAAGCGACACCGACACATCCGACGATGAGGGCACACACAGCGAGAGGCAGCACACATCAGACATTGAAAGCCTTGAGGAAAACACAAGCTCACGAGATGTTAATTCTACTCACTCCACCGAAGATCAGCAACACAAAAGTAATCACGCATGCCATAGTGACAAGATTGAGCAATTTGACAGCAGTAAAATACACATGCAGATATCCAAAATCAAGAAAGACACAGGACATCGCGTCACACAGCCCGAACGCAACAACAGCTATATGAAACTTGTATTAGATATCTACGAAAGATCACACTCCATTCTTGCGGAAACAGAGGATTTTATAATTGAATATTGTGTGAAAAACGGAATGATACTGAATTTCATCATAAAAAGCAGTGATGATAACAGCTCATATCATATGCAAACATGCGTCGACGACACATGCAAACTTGGCGAGATGAGAAACATTTGATTGAAATGGAGTATTATGTTGACGTACAGAATATCCTGATATTTCTGTCCCACCTTAAACGCCTGATTATCGAGACATTGCATCTTGTTTGAAAATAACTCCAGATTTACAAGAGACAAAATACTGTCACTTTTAAATGTCAAGTCCTGGATCCCATGACTTGCCTATGTCAAATTGCATTCTTCCTTTTGTATAATAATGTCATTAGAATTATATATCTTTAAACGATCTTATCGAGTATTGTCCATGCATCAGTCCAAAACGTGCACTCTTAGAGAACTGCCAGAACACAAGATCCTCGCATTTTTATTATTATTCCTAATTAAACTGTTCTGAATTTGATATAAACACAATAATAAAGGTATAATAATAAAAAAATAAAATAAAAAAAAAAATAAAAAAACAAAACAAAAGAAAAAAACAAATAAAAAACAACAAGCGTAGTATACCCATAGGATGACAACAAGCGTAGTGTACCATTAGGATTACAACAAGCGTAGTATAGCAATAGGATTACAACAAGCGTAGTATAGCAATAGGATTACAACAAGCGTAGTATAGCAATAGGATTACAACCATATACATAGGATGACAACAAGCGTAGTATACCCATAGGATGACAACAAGCGTAGTATACCCATAGGATGACAACAAGCGTAGTATACCCATAGGATGACAACAAGCGTAGTATACCCATAGGATTACAACAAGCGTAGTATACCCATAGGATTACAACAAGCGTAGTATACCCATAGGATTACAACAAGCGTAGTATACCCATAGGATGACAACAAGCGTAGTGTAGCAATAGGATGACAACAAGCGTAGTATACCCATAGGATGACAACAAGCGTAGTATACCCATAGGATGACAACAAGCGTAGTGTACCCATAGGATTACAACAAGCGTAGTATACCCATAGGATGACAACAAGCGTAGTATACCCATAGGATGACAACAAGCGTAGTGTACCCATAGGATTACAACAAGCGTAGTATACCCATAGGATGACAACAAGCGTAGTGTACGATTACAACAAACAGTATACCCATAGGATGACAACAAGCGTAGTGTACCCATAGGATGACAACAAACGTAGTATACCAGCAGGATGACAACAAGCGTAGTGTACCAATAGGATTACAACAAGCGTAGTATACCAACAAGCGTAGTAGGATTACAACAAGCGTAGTATACCCATAGGATGACAACAAGCGTAGTATACCAATAGGATTACAACAAACGTAGTATACCCATAGGATGACAACAAGCGTAGTGTACCATTAGGATGACAACAAGCAACAAGCGTAGTATACCCATAGGATTACAACAAGCGTAGTGTACCAGCAGGATTACAACAAGCGTAGTATTGCCATACGATTACAACAAGCAGTGTAGCAATAGATTACAACAAGCGTAGT
The DNA here is from genome assembly GCA_037039925.1 of Doris montereyensis. Taxonomy (NCBI): domain Eukaryota; kingdom Metazoa; phylum Mollusca; class Gastropoda; order Nudibranchia; family Dorididae; genus Doris; species Doris montereyensis. The sequence continues at coordinate 187,030 of JAXRKP010000339.1, read as the reverse complement.
GTACCCATAGGATGACAACAAGCGTAGTGTACCATTAGGATGACAACAAGCGTAGTGTACCATAGGATTACAACAAGCGTAGTGTACCCATAGGGTTACAACAAGTGTAGTGTACCCATAGGATTACAACAAGCGTAGTGTACCATAGGATTACAACAAGCGTAGTATAGCAATAGGATTACAACAAGCGTAGTGTACCCATAGGATTACAACAAGCGTAGTGTACCCATAGGATTACAACAAACGTAGTGTACCATTAGGATTACAACAAGCGTAGTGTACCATAGGATGACATTAGGATTACAACAAGCGTAGTGTACCATTAGGATTACAACAAGCGTAGTGTACCAGCAGGATTACAACAAGCGTAGTGTACCAATAGGATTACAACAAGCGTAGTGTACCAATAGGATTACAACAAGCGTAGTATACCCATAGGATGGGAACAAGCGTAGTATACCAATAGGATTACAACAAGCGTAGTGTACCAATAGGATTACAACAAGCGTAGTATACCAATAGGATTACAACAAGCGTAGTATACCAATAGGATTACAACAAGCGTAGTATACCAATAGGATTACAACAAGCGTAGTATAGCAATAGGATTACAACAAGCGTGGGATTACAACAAGCGTAGTATAGCAATAGGATTACAACAAGCGTAGTGTACCAATAGGATTACAACAAACGTAGTATACCAATAGGATGACAACAAGCGTAGTGTACCAATAGGATTACAACAAGCGTAATATACCAATAGGATTACAACAAGCGTAGTATACCAATAGGATTACAACAAGCGTAGTGTACCAATAGGATTACAACAAGCGTAGTATACCAATAGGATTACAACAAGCGTAATATACCAATAGGATTACAACAAGCGTAGTATACCAATAGGATGACAACAAGCGTAGGATAGCAATAGGATGACAACAACCGTATACCAATAGGATTACAACAAGCGTAGTATACCAATAGGATTACAACAACCGTAGTATACCAATAGGATGACAACAAACGTAGTGTACCAATATCATTACAACAAGCGTAGTATACCAATAGGATTACAACAAGCGTAGTGTACCAAAAGGATTACAACAAACGTAGTGTACCAATAGGATTACAACAAGCATAGTATACCAATAGGATTACAACAAGCGTAATGATACCAATAGGATTACAACAAGCGTAATATACCAATAGGATTACAACAAGCATAATATACCAATAGGATGACAACAAGCGTAGTGTACCAATAGGATTACAACAAGTAGTGTACCAAAAGGATTACAACAAACATAGTGTACCATAGGATTACAACAAGCGTAGTGTACCAATAGGATGACAGCAAGCATAGTGTACCAGCAGAATGACAACAAGCATAGTGTACCAGCAGGATGATACCAGCAGGATGACAGAAGTGACCAGCAATGATAGCATAGTGTACCAGCAGGATGACAGCAAGCATAGTGTACCAGCAGGATGACAGAAAGCATAGTGTACCAGCAGGATGACAGCAGGCATAGTGTACCAGCAGAATGAACATAGTGTACCAGCAGGATGACAGCAAGCATAGTGTACCAGCAGGATGACAGCAAGCATAGTGTACCAGCAGGATGACAGCAAGCATAGTGTACCAGCAGGATGACAGCAAGCATAGTACCAACAGGATGATAGCAAGCATAGTGTACCAGCAGGATGACAGAAAGCATAGTGTAACAACAGGATGACAGCAAGGGTAGTATACCCATAGGTGACAGCAAGCATAATGTACCAGCAGGATGACAGCAAGTGTAGTGTACCAGCAGAATGACAGCAAGCATAGTGTACCAGCAGAATGACAGCAAGCATAGTGTACCAGCAGAATGAAGCATAGCGTACCAGCAGAATGACAGCAAGTGTAGTGTACCAACAGGATGACAACACGGGTAGTAAACCAGCAGGATGACAGCAAGCATAGTGTACCAGCAGAATGACAGCAAGCATAGTGTACCAGCAGGATGACAGCAAGCATAGTGACAGGATGACAGCAAGCGTAGTGTACCAGCAGAATGACAGCAAGTGTAGTGTACCAGCAGAATGACAGCAAGCATAGTGTACCAGCAGAATGACAGCAAGCATAGTGTACCAGCAGAATGACAGCAAGCATAGTGTACCAGCAGAATGACAGCAAGCATAGTGTAACAACAGGATGACAACAAGCGTAGTGTACCAGCAGGGTGACAAAAGCAACAACAGGATGACAACAAGCGTAGTGTACCAGCAGAATGACAACAAGCAAACAACAGGATGACAACAAGCGTAGTGTACCAGCAGAATGAACAGCAATGACAGCAAGCGTAGTGTACCAGCAGGATGACAGAAAGCGTAGTGTAACAACAACAGGATGACAACAAGCGTAGTGTAACAACAGGATGACAACAAGAATGACAACAGGATGACAACAAGCGTAGTGTACCAACAGGATGACAACAAGCGTAGCGTAACAGCAGGATGACAGCAAGCGTGTTAGCAGGATGACAGCAAACGTACCAACAGGATACAACAAACGTAGTGTACCAACAGGATGACAGCAAGCGTAGTGTACCAACAGGATGACAGCAAGTGTAGTGTACCAACAGGATGACAGCAAGTGTAGTGTACCAACAGGATGACAGCAAGTGTAGTGTACCAACAGGATGACAACAAGCGTAGACAGCAAACGTAGTATACAGGATGACAGCAAACGTAGCGTACCAACAGGATAACAGCAAACGTAGTGTACCAACAGAATGACAGCAAGCTTAGTGTACCAACAGAATGACAGCAAGCGTAGTGTACCAACAGAATGACAGCAAGTGTAGTGTACCAACAGGGATGACAGCAAGTAGTGTACCAACAGGATGACAGCAAGTGTAGTGTACCAGCAGAATGACAGCAAGCATAGTGTACCAGCAGAATGACAGCAAGCGTAGTGTACCAACAGAATGACAACAAGCGTAGTGTACCAACAGGACAACAAGCTGTGTACCAACAGGATGACAGCAAGTGTAGTGTACCAACAGGATGACAACAAGCGTAGTGTACCAACAGGATGACAACAAGCGTAGTGTACCAACAGAATGACAACAAGCGTAGTGTACCAACAGAATGACAACAAGCGTAGTGTACCAACAGGATGACAACAAGGAGTGTACCAACAGGATGACAACAAGCGTAGTGTACCAACAGGATGACAACAAGCGTAGTGTACCAACAGGATGACAACAAGCGTAGTGTACCAACAGGATGACAACAACAAGGTGACAACAAGCGTAGTGTACCAACAGGATGACAACAAGCAGGATGACAACAAGCATAGCCAACAGGGTGACAACAACAGGATGACAACAAGCGTAGTGTACCAACAGGGTGACAACAAGCGTAGTGTACCAACAGGGTGACAACGAGCTTAGTGTACCAACAGGTGACAACAAGCTTAGTGTACCAACAGGGTGACAACAAGCGTAGTATACCAACAGGATGACAACAAGCGTAGTGTACCAACAGGATGACAACAAGCGTAGTGTACCAACAGGGTGAGAGCAAGTGTTTGTTTACCACCAGGGTGACAACAGGATGACAGCAAACGTAGTGTACCAACAAGATGGCAAGTGGAGTGTACAAAAACCAGAAGAAATGAAGAGAAGAACTTTGTTTACTGCAGTATTATCGCCTTTATCTGCATATACGACACCCCCATACGCTACTATAGTTGAAGGTCGTTTTCAAGCTTTATTGTTGAGTTATGAAATGTGATGCTTGAAAATAGGAGGAAACCTGGCACGTGTTCAATATAAGGACTGTGGACTTTTGATTGGTCTGACTGTGGGCGGATAATTTGTAAGAGAACAAGTCAACAAACTTGTTCCATTGAGATCAGGCCAAAGTGATGGTCAACGTACAAATCGATTTATGTTTTTCTTGGCATTTTGAATGTTTCTACTTTATAATTCAATTCTCTGTTCCATTGACTTGACTTGACTTAAGCCTCTGGATTCCTCGAGGAACATAGGGCAGCGATCATAACTCCTCCCCCCTTCTTCCACAACGCGCGTCGTTATGGGAGATATTTTTAGCTTGTCCCATGTCATTCCGGTGGCCTTGGCTTTGCTCCACATCCGTCTTGGAGACGAATACAAGGAATAGACAGGGGGGAACCTGGTCACCACGAGGATCGAATCGGCGACCTCCGTGTCGGTACCCATGGCCTCGCCATGAAAGGAAATCGTGCTACCAGTACCAATCGTGCTAACTTCACTCGGAGAAAAAATCAGCCTTACCACAGAGGCAAACCAAACGTATACAATAATGGAGGTACGTCACTGGTATAGCCAAGTTGCGAGATTAAATCAATGCTGTGTAACGGCTAATTAACAACCAGCTACAAGGAGTCACATGTGCCGTGTGTTTTGTAAGTAAATCATGTCCATGATGCACGTGCTGTGGAAAGATTAATGATCTTTTTGTACTCATCGTGTTGCCCGTTGTGCCAGATGTTAACCTCTGGTGATGTTAACAGTTTAGAGCTAGCGATGCATCATAAAATTGATTAATGGTTTTGTTTGACTACCGGTCCAGGCTATCTGTTTGTTTACATCTCTGAGTCTCAGATGTGAGAATGTATTTTGTTGTTTCTTCCCCTTTTACTGTTTAGCAAACTGTATATTTGTGTCATTACATCCATAACTTGGTATGTACAGTAGTTGTCATTACAACCACAATGACAGCAACATCCGTTACCGTTTGGTAATATGCCATGAAATTAATAAACTTTGTTAGTGTCTGTTTGTCTAAGTAAACAACTGATTCTTGACCTTTTTTCTTTCTTTTCTCTTTCTCTTCTTTTTCTTTTCTTTTTCGATCCACGGGTCCCTCATCACCATCACACTATCACCTGAAAGCAGGACAAAAACTAGATGATAGTGTGAACGCTTTATCAATATTGACTATGGTGCTGATTCTAGACTGTGTACTTCCACTTAAAGAAGTAGTCCTATAACACACAGTTGATTGGTTGGTTGGTTGGTTGATTGGTTGGTTGGTTGAATGATTAATTAATCGATTGATTGACTGATTAATTGATTGATTGATTGAAATTTACCTCATCTACCATGTGCAGTGATCTCAGTGTAAATTAAGAGGAAGCAGCAAGGTAAAAGATGATTGAAAGCGTGAAAGGAAAGGAAGTAGGACCTACCAGCATACACCCTACACCCGCCACCCACCACCCGCCCACACAACGGTTTTACCATGTGAACACGTTAGTTTTGGGCACTACTCTGTTTCAATCTCCATCTGTGTGAATACCAGCCATCATTCCTCTTCAGCCACGAATCAACACACAGCACAAAGCCAATGAATCACAGACGTTAACGACATTTATTTATATTACATGCACATTAATCTGGCTGTACATTCAACAAAACCAATATCACGACAGACCGAAAGCCATTGTCCAAAAGACGTCAAATTAATTTATACTTTTAAGCTAACTGAAGGACAGATCATAAAGTTCAGTAAGCTAATGCCTACATGAAAAAAAAAATCCCTTTTAAACCGCCTCCAACACCCCTCACCCCCCCCAACAACAAAAAACAAAACAAACAAGTAAAACAACCAAAATGACAACAACCTAGCAACAAAGAAACAAAAACTAAACAAAAATCCCCACCCCCAAACAAAAAAGGCAACCCCCTCCAACCCCCCACCCCCATAAATAAGTAAGCAACTTCTTCAACCCCACCCCCCCACCTAAACTAAAAGCAACCCTCTCCAACCATGCCTGTCTGTCTGTCGATCTCTGGCTCTCTATCTCTGTCTCTGTCTTTGTTTGTCTTTCTATCTATGCTAGCCCATTTCTTTGTCTCTCTCTATTATGTATGTCTCTGTCTCACTTTCTCTACCAAAATATTTGACCTTGTCTATCTCTGTCTTTCTGTGTCTGTTTGCCTATCTGTATGTCAGTGTATCTTTATCAGTCCATCTACCATCTATCCATCCATCCATCCATATATCTATCTATCTATTTATCTCTCTATATATATCAATCTATCTATCTATCTATCTATCTATCTATCTATCTATCTATCTATCTATCTATCTATCTATCTATCTATCTATCTATCTATCTATCTATCTATTTATCTATCTATCTATTTATCTATCTATCTAGCTATCCATCTATCTATCTATTTATCTGTTTGTCTGTCTGTCTATTTATCTATCTATATAAGGAGAGACATGGAGATAAATAGATAGATAGTTATATATATATAAGAATGAGACGGTGACATGCAACGCCTTCTACGTGCCATTTTTACATATTGTGATTTTTTTCAAAATCTCCTACTTTGAATGAAGAGTCTCCTGATGATGAAATCACGTGTGTTCAAAACTGAGTATACTGTATTATAATTTGGCTCTAAACATCAAATTGATCGGCTTATTTAGAACAAAGGGAAGACAAACTTGATTTTGACAGGGTTTTTTGTTGTTGGAAATAGCCGTTTTTTTGCATCCCACCCTCAATAGAGAAAGAGAGAGAAGAGAGAGAGAGAGAGAGAGAGAGAGAGAGAGAGAGAGAGAGAGAGAGAGAGAGAGAGAGAGAGAGAGAGAGAGAGAGAGAGAGAGAGAGAGAGAGAGAGAGAGAGAGAGAGAGAGAGAGAGAAAGGGAGAGAGAGAGAGGGAGGGGGAGGGAGAGAGGGAGGGAGGGAGAGAGAGAGAGGAGAGAGAGAGAGAGAGAGGGAGGGAGGGAGGAGGAGAGAGGAGAGAGAGAGAGAGAGAGAGAGAGAGAGAGAGAGAGAGAGAGAGAGAGAGAGAGAGAGAGAGAGAGAGAGAGAGAGAGAGAGAGAGAGAGAGAGAGAGAGAGAGACACAGAGAGAGAGAGAGAGAGAGAGAGAGAGAGACAGAGAGGGAGACAGAGACAGAGACAGAGACAGAGACAGAGACAGAGAGATACAGAGACAGAGAGAGAGACAGAGAGAAGAGAGAGAGAGAGAGAGAGAGAGAGAGAGAGAGAGAGAGAGAGAGAGAGAGAGAGAGAGAGAGAGAGAGAGAGAGAGAGAGAGAGAGAGAGAGAGAGAGAGAGAGAGAGAGAGAGAGAGAGAGAGAGAGAGAGAGAGAGAGAGAGAGAGAGAGAGAGAGAGAGAGAGAGAGAGAGAGAGAGAGAGAGAGAGAGAGAGAGAGAGAGAGAGAGAGAGAGAGAGAGAGACAGAGACGGAGACAGAGACAGAGACAGAGACAGAGACGGAGACAGAGCTGGAGACAGAGAGAGAGAGAGAGAGAGAGAGAGAGAGAGAGAGAGAGAGAGAGAGAGAGAGAGAGAGAGGGGGGACAGACAGACAGACAGACAGAGAGACAGAGAGAGAGAGAGAGAGCAGAGAGAGAGAGAGAGAGAGAGAGAGAGAGAGAGAGAGAGAGAGAGAGAGAGAGAGAGAGAGAGAGAGAGAGAGAGAGAGAGAGAGAGAGAGAGAGAGAGAGAGAGAGTTTCCGACGTATTGATAACGATGAACGATGTGTCAATCTACTTATACTTATAATTACTCAAGGAAACTAAACGGTGTACGGACTTTCAAAGAAATTGTTTTAGCTGGGTTTAAAATCAATGTACCCTTCTTGATTTGAACTCTGTTATATTGAGCAAAATGGTTGCACGTAATATTACAGCCTTTGTATGTCTGGCTTAGTACACATACAACTGCTGCAGCTGACCCGCTCGACATTGTTGACCTTTGACATTGTACATGGAAACACTTCAGTTTGCAAAATGGCAGCCTCCTTGACAGGAAAAGCTTCAAATTTCACCTCTTGTTCTCGAATATTGCTTCGAGCATGGAAAAGTCATCGCACCTCAGTTGCAGCATTTTTATCAACAGATAACAATGGTATCTTTTTTGTTTGCAACATCCCATATATCTAGAGCTGCATTAATCGTTGTTTTCCTACTTTAATGAGACGCATGAATTTCGTGATGGTCATCGGTGATCTCTCACTCTCAGAGGAAAAAGACAAACTGTACAACTGACACTGCCGTGGAATACTAATATTTTAACAATGCACTGCAGTACAACACTACATGCACAATATATCTACCTGTTGTACTGTTATTAATAGTTTCGATGGTAACTTTGGCAATAGTGGCTTGGCTTTATTGCGAAAAACAGCATCCTAGTTACCCTCTTCATGTGTGTGTGTGTGTGTGTGTGCATATATATGGCAGGTTTCACAAAAATGGGACCCAATGATAACTTGAACTCTTCAATTAATCTTTCTTAAAGTCTAATGGATGAATCTTCTTAACATTTGGTCCATGTATAGCTTTGACTTCGCAGATATAAAAAACATAACATTGTGAAATTTGCTTTCAATTTGTGTGTTTTGTGAATATTTTTGGGTGCGAATGTCAGCAATTGAGACTGACGGCATTTCCCTCTTTTAATAAATCCTTTTCACCTTAAGGCAGGTGAGGTCAACGACCTTTATTCTGTTTTCTTTAATTCCATGTGAAAGAGAATTGTTCCAGAAAATTTGGCGAGTTCTAAATATTTTTTTAATCTTTGCAGTGATCACGTGAGGCAGGTTTCAGATTTTCATTACTATGTAACAACTGTGGTCCACAAATGAACACACAGTAAGAGCTGATAAAAACAGTTGAAAAATACGTAGAAGCGCAGTTTTATGATCTGGAGTGAAAGAAAACGTATTCCTACAACCGTATATCCTGTAAAAGACACGAAAAAAATCATAGGTAACTCTAAATGAGAGTGAGAATACTGTGAGACTATTGTCAGTCTGCAAAACCTTATGGTCGGACAAAAATATTTTTTTCGATCTGAGATCTAATAACGGTAATATTGCGTCGAGCTATTTTCTCGTAGTTCATCTCGTGTAAGCCTATTGAGAAATCATGAAATTCTTGTTTTTAAATTGTCCGGTTGGCTTTGCGGCATATTTTGTCTTTGGATGCCCCTTACGGCCATGGCTGACGGCCATGCGCTTACGTCCGCACAAAATGTAGACGGTGATTGGCCATTAGAAAGGAGACTGTGATCAGGTTAGATTCGGAGACCGTTCAGGTTAGATTCGGTTGCATATATATGTGAGAGAGAGAAAGTTTCATATACAATATAATGTGCTTTGTCTGATACCAATACCATCTACTAAACATAACAAGTCTCTCTCTCTCTCTCTCTCTCTCTCTCTCTCTCTCTCTCTCTCTCTCTCTCTCTCTCTCTCTCTCTCTCTCTCTCTCTCTCTCTCTCTCTCTCTCTCTCTCTCTCTCTCTCTCTCTCTCTCTCTCTCTCTCTCTCTCTGTCTCTCTCTCTCTCTCTTCTCTCTCTTTTTCTTTCTCGAGAACACACATACTACATAGAGAGTGAAAGGGGGGGGAGGGGGGAGATGGTGCTGTCTCATTGCAATAAGGCCAAGCTACTACTGTCCACAACGTTAGTAATAACAGTACAGCATGGATTGTACTTGTGTGTTGTTGGCCTAGTTGTACTGCAGTGTATTGTTAAAATAATACGACAACGACAGTGATACATTGCTAAGCCGATGACGGTAGGATGGGACGGCGCAATATTGACATTAGCAGAAATTTTGGGAATATGGAGCCTGGAAAAACATCGAATTATTAGATGAAACTCGAACTTAACGGTATTCACTGTAATTTCTTTTTTCATATTCAAGGATCTCAGGCCTTTTCTGTACTTTCAGGAATTCATGTGAACTTGTCTACCTTCATGTAGGCTACTGTTTGGAACGGAGATCATCATAACTGACACATTTGTTTACATTTAACAAAAGTTAAATTTGTTATTATTTAACATCGATCTATACAGCATTATGCAAATAAGATAATTGTGCTGAGTCTCATCTGAAGAAATCTATGGTTAATTTGTAACCAAATGATAGTCAGCCACTTTTGATTCAATGGCTGGGCCCAGCCTGATATCAGTTTGTTGTCATTGATCTTTGAAGTACATATAAATGTGTGTCTACATAAACTGTCTTGGGTCTCTCACCATGTCAGATTGCTGTCTCCAAGAGTCATAAAATACTTCTACAGCTGAAAACTTCTAAGAGACAAGCTGTTATTATCATGATATATTATTCTACCAAAAACATATGAACTAAACGAAATACAGTGTTGCCCGTCATTCGCACACCTGAGGTCCTTCCCACCTTCATATTTTAAACCTTTCGATTGTTGATTTCATCGAATTTACCTTAATACCATTTAAACAAACAGTCGGTATGTAAATATTGGCACCACATTTCTGACTCGACCATAGCACTAAATTTATTTATGTTATAGAATAAAGTTGTAATGTGAAATGAAATCAGCCTTTTGCCGCCGTTCTCTTTCAGAACCCAACACAGGGCCAGAAAAACAGCACAGAATCGACCAAGAGAGATCCGTTTCCTCTCTTTGCCAGTGGGGATGTTCAATCCTTACTCCAAAGAATTGCAGGTTTTGATGTGATCAAAGTTGCTGGACCTCATCTGAGGACAATGCAAAGACCAACATACAAGCTTCTACAGATTCTGAACTGAAACAGGTAACTCTAGCTCCAGGCATAACTCTAGCTTGCCATGCATACAGAAACCTGTAAAGTCTGACTCTAGCTTGCCATGCATAGAGAAACCCGTAAAGTCTGACTCTAGCTTGCCATGCATACAGAAACCCGTAAAGTCTGACTCTAGCTTGCTATGCATACAGAAACCCCTATCTGACTCTAGCTTGCCATGCATACAGAAACCTGTAAAGTCTGACTCTAGCTTACAGAAACTGTAAAGTGCATACAGAAACCTGTAAAGTCTGACTCTAGCTTGCCATGCATACAGAAACCCCTAAAGTCTGACTCTAGCTTGCCATGCATACAGAAACCCCTAAAGTCTGACTCTAGCTTGCTATGCATACAGAAACCCCTAAAGTCTGACTCTAGCTTGCCATGCATACAGAAACTGTAAAGTCTGACTCTAGCTTGCCATGCATACAGAAACCCGTAAAGTCTGACTGCTTGCTATGCATACAGAAACCCGTAAAGTCTGACTATAGCTTGCCATGCATACAGAAACCCGTAAAGTCTGACTCTAGCTTGCTATGCATACAGAAACCCGTAAAGTCTGACTCTAGCTTGCTATGCATACAGAAACCCGTAAAGTCTGACTCTAGCTTGCCATGCATACAGAAACCCGAAGTCTGACTCTAGCTTGCCATGCATACAGAAACCCGTAAAGTCTGACTCTAGCTTGCCATGCATACAGAAACCCTTAAAGTCCACTTAGCTTGCCATGCATACAGAAACCCTGAAAGTGTGACTCTAGCTTGCCATACAGAAACCCATAAAGTCTGACCATTTAAAGAAAGCTGTGAAGTCTGATACAGATTTTGCCAGTGCATACAGAAACCCCTAAAGTCTGACTCTAGCTTGCCATGACAGAAACCCGTAAAGTCTGACTTAGTTTGCTATGCATACAGAAACCTATAAAGCTCAACTTAGCTTGCTATGCATACAGAAAGCTTAAAGTTTGACTCTAGCTTGCTACGCATTTTCCCGTTTTACTTGGTTTGTTATGCATTAGAAACTGGAATCTGACTGATAGGCTGATAGAAATAACCCATTGGTTGCTATATTAGCTGAAAGGCTGAAGTGAATAAGGACTTTATAAGGCGAATTCCTTTATTTTCAGTGCCTATAGTAATTCGGGAGTAGCTCCCCTTGCTTGATGGCGCTTTATTTCACTACGGTAGACAAAAATTGGTGTTTTGAATTGATTTTTGACGATTTTTCTGATTTATTGGTTTGTTTACATTAGCGATGGAATCTGATGATGAGGTTGATACATATAGACATGATATGGAATCTGATGATGATGCTGATACATATAGACATGATATTGAATCTGATGATGAGGCTGATACATTCTAGACATGATATTGAATCTGATGATGAGGCTGATACATATAGACATGATATTGTGATGTTAGTCCTAGGCCTCACGGATCATGGTGACGAAGAGGGACAGAGAGGGGCAAGTGGGCGTAACAGAGAGAGGTGTGACCAAGAGTTGGTTTGGGGGATGCTAAACGATCAATACATCAATCGAATATTTAGCTTGTCCATATTCCTAACTAGCCTGAAAATTTCATTACCTTGTGATGTGTCGTTTGAGAGCTAGATTTTTCTTCTAAAAGCACCATTTTTCATAGGAATTCTCAAAAAGCCTTAGCATTTGAGATGCAAATAGGGACAAATAGGATAGCAACCAAAGGGTTAAAGTCTGACTCTAATTTGCTGTGCATACAGAAACCCGTAAAGTCTGACTCTAGCTTGCTATGCATACAGAAACCCATAAAGTCTGACTCTAACTTGCTATGCATACAGAAACCCGTAAAGTCTGACTCTAACTTGCTATGCATACAGAAACCCATAAAGTCTGGCTCTAGCTTGCTATGCACACAGAAACCCTCTGACTCTAGCTTGCTATGCATACAGAAACCCGTAAAAGTCTGACTCTAGCTTGCTAGTCTGACTCTAGCTTGCTATGCATACAGAAACCCGTAAAGTCTGGCTCTAGCTTGCTATGCATACAGAAACCCGTAAAGTCTGACTCTAGCCTGGGAGACAATTCAGTTATTTCACGATGTATGAGTAGAGCAGGAGTCTATCGATCAATTGCGAGGAGAAAGAGAAGACAGCGATGTAGGAGTGGTGTGTGTGTTGGGGAAAGGAAGGAAAGGGGAATGGGGGTGGGGGGGGGGGTAGCAAGCTGTGTAACTAGAGTTGTCAGCACCAGTCATTCAGATGACCAGTGATAAGATTATAGACGTGGATTTGTAATCAGCGTGTGTAAACTGCATTACAATGAAATTTCAATGTCTCCAGAAAACGAAGAAGCCCTTTCTACAATTTGGGAAGTTAGTATAGGCCTAGCTGTATGAATCTTTTAGCATGACTTACAGGGAATTGGTGGTGTCAGTAGCCTAGTTGTAAGGATTTTAATTTTGGGTGTCCTGTCCAAGAGGCGGTTCAGCTTCACGCTAATAGAACTTGAGGTGAGGTCTGGCTCTATGGGTCGTAATTGCCGTGATAAAAAGGAACTTTACTTTATCCTCAAAGGGCTTGGAGGACAATTTGGAAAGTTGGGGGGGAGGGGGAACATTGAAGGAGTTTGAGGGGATAGCAAGTCAACATTTTGAAATAAAACTATGTTGGGTTGAATCATTGCTGGAAGCATTTTTCATTTCATTCATTTGCTATTGATTAAAAAAATAGACACCTCCTTGTTAAAGCCATAGTGTGGCCGAGCGGTTAGGCTGCCGGACTGGGGATCATGATGTCCCGAATTCGAATCCTAGCAAAGCCAGGTCCGACGTTGTGTTCCGTGGTAAAGACACTTAATATGCATTTTCCCCACTCTACCCAGGTGCAAATGGGAGTAAAAAATCTGCGTCAGACTAGCGTCCTGGCCAGGAGGTGATTATTGTCACCAGTTCTGCTTCACGCAAAAGAAACCTGGATATACTCCGGCTCTATGGGCCATAAGGGCATTAAAGGAACTTTACTTACTTACTAAAGCCATAGTAATTAGCATGCTCAATGCTGATAGTTCTGCTGTTGTAATGAAATAAAGTACAATCTGCCCATGGGTAGGTGTATAGGTTAAACTCACTGCCATCAATGTATGACGGGTTGTCTGCAAAACGTAGTAAACGCCAGTTTGGCATGAAAAAAATACTGCTTGATGTAGTCACAAAAAGCTAAACTATTTTAATGGTAGGGAACTTCTATGTGGCTTCTACTCCATCATAAATGTGTGTTGTAATTTGAAACTTTCTTCAGTGAAATAAATAATCGAGGGCCCATACTCAGCGTAGAAGGCAAAGCTATCCAGGAGTAGACTTTTGAGTTTTCGAAGCGTTCAGTATACTACAGTAGTTTGCCACTGTTTTCCATGTGGCTCTTACTTTCGCTGAGTCTGAATAGATTTAGCCATCCCCATTTTGCTGCTGAGTTGACAGAAAGGAATGGAAAAAACTAGGGATTCAACTCGACCATTTGCATGGCCGTCAGGCGCTCTACCAACTGACCTACTGGGTCCACAGTTTCTGGCCTCAACCCGGCTAGCGGCAAAGAGGCCCTAATCACCTGAAAATGGGCGGAGACATCTGATAATCGACTAACACTCTTGAGCCAATCACTGGCAACAAACTGACTGTGATTTCAGTACAATGTGATGACTTATGTAAATTTGTGAAAAAAAAATTAATTTGTTCAATTTTACTGCATTAGTATTTTGGTTCTTCTATCGTGCTTATTGCACTAAGGCATTGAATTTCATCTTTGATTCATCAAAAAGGGTTAAATATTGTAGATTTTACTTAGAAATTAACTTTGATATACATTTTTCGAGTGATTTGTAAACTTTTTATATCTTTGTTATTTCTTGTCCAAACCCTCAGAATTTTATATCATTTTGAATGTTAGAATTTCCATACAAAACTTTTGCTGAACCGCAAAACGGAGATCTTGACCGCGCAACATTTTAAAAATAATGCAATTCGTAAAACGTAAATTAAAGTTTTGGGAGGCTAGAGAATAGGCCCATGAAGAAAGACTAGGGCAGGATAGAAGATAGACTAGAATTAGGTGGAGTCAAATTTTCTCATGAATGAAATAGTTGCCACCAAGAGGGTTAGAATAGCTGTCGAGTTCCAAAACATTTTTGGAAGTATTTTTGTTTTATTGCTTTTTCTCAACATTCCAAAAATATATTTTCCAGCAGTATTGCATTTTGCAGTTAGTGCCTTCATTTTGTTTTCTTATCATTGGATTAAGGGCTCATTTAGCTTTGATCAGAATGTAACAAAAAGGAATTGATTTGAAATATGTCGAAGAAAGGTAAAAGACAATAAGATTCATTTTCTTTTGTTAGATCATGCACTTTGTTATAATGAGATTTAATTAAAATTCTCTTTTGTTTTTACGCAGGAACAAGAGAATGCTTCAGACAGGTTGAAATATCGCCTTCAAATGCCACCGTACATGAATGCAAGAGACCCTATGTGTGAAGATTTAGCTAACGACCCTGACCTTGCAGGTTTTGATACCACCAAATACGTTTTTGTTGATTGCTCCTTTGGTGTCAAAGACAGGGTGTGTAGTCAAGTTGTCTTTTCCCATCTTCTTTCATTTGTTTATTTGTGAGTACATTCTATCTTGAACATATGCAGAGAGGTTGAGGGATGGATGGAGGGGGGGGGGACGACTATCCCATCTTGCAATATCGATTGGTTTTGATTTTACCCACATTCATAACTAAAGTAATCTCGGTGGTTTTGGTAGGATCACATTTTTTTTTGCCAGATCTGCCCTGTACACAGACAAGGGATCTTTAACGTGCACGGAGCATTTTGATCTGGACACGGACCTCCTATTTATCGTTTGTCTCTAGTGGGACTTGGTGTCAATCCACCCACCTGGACCATAGGGGCAGGTTTTACTCGAAAAATGTTTAGAAAACTTTTCAACCTGTGGTTGAGAGTTTGACACCTTGCCTCTGAACTACTTAGTCCCGCTATTGATTCCCACCCACACTCTTTTTACTACTGAGTTCCACTATTGATTGCCACCCACACTCATCCTACTACTGAGTCCTGCTAGATTGCCACCCACACTCATCCTACTACTGAGTCCTGCTATTGATTGCCACCCACACTCATCCTACTACTGAGTCCTGCTATTGATTGCCACCCACACTCATCCTACTACTGAGTCCTGCTATTGATTGCCACCCACACTCATCCTACTACTGAGTCCTGCTATTGATTGCCACCCACACTCATCCTACTACTGAGTCCTGCTATTGATTGCCACCCACACTCATCCTACTACTGAGTTCCACTATTGATTGCCACCCACACTCATCCTACTACTGAGTCCTGCTATTGATTGCCACCCACACTCATCCTACTACTGAGTCCTGCTATTGATTGCCACCCACACTCATCCTACCCCAGTACAGTCAGACAGTGCAGAGCAAACTGTCAACAGAAATTAAACTAAGCACTAGCACTTGGGACTTACGAAAAGTGAGATAAAATCCATCATTTTAAAAGTCAAAATTCGATTAACCGGGGTTGATTTGTTTTTGTATTACTATCATCGTTGTTAGTATTGTTTCTGGTTTTCTTTTTCTTCATCTTCCTTTTTCTTCTTCTTCTTCTTCTTCTTCTTCTTTTTCTTTTTCTTCTTCTTCTTCATCTTTGTCTTATCCTTCTTCCTCTTCTTTTTCTTCCTTTTCTTATTATTACACATTCAATGTTCCCTCTAATTTTTTGTAGTCTATGTGCGCAAATTTTGGTTTTGTGCAAAGTTTGACGAAAAGATCCCAATTCTGTGCAAATAAATAGATTCTTTTCTGTTTTGCACGTGCTGTTGTTTTTCATTGGCGTGCACAGACATTTCTCAACTGTGCGTACCTTTTCTCCCTGGTGTGCATGTGCACACACACACACACACACACACACACAGCTTAGAGGGAACATTGATTACAAGCATGTAACACCCTGTGTGATATCAAGAACGATTATGAGATCGAGTCAGTATTTGACACAGGTCACGTGGATAGGTGTGAACGCTAGTATTCCAATTCTTTAAATGTAAAAAGTCACATGGCGCCCTAGGGGAACGAAAATTCTATCTACTGATGGGGAAACAATGAGATTTTCCTTAATTAAACATTACTTCTGGTAGAAAAATTCCTGGAATAAAAACAATTTTGGGATCATTTAGAACCTATGCAAAATACGGTTACTCTTAGAGGTCCGGTAGCAGAGCCTTTGATTGCCACCCACACTCATCCTACTACTGAGTGACCAACTCAGAATTATATATATATATATATATTACATTTCTTTGAAAGGAACTTTCTTTTAATTAACTTTAGTGAGTTAAATGATTTTGAGAGGAGATACATTTAAAGAAAATAACACAAAACAAACGCTTCAGACAGGTTTTCCTTGTTGTAGCAGCCCCTTTACTCTTTCGACGGTCGCTGGCATTGTTACTACTGTAAAGAGGATTATACATCTAGGTTTCAATATGCGCTGTTGTGAAAACAGACGTCAAAATGGCCAGTTTTTTTTTTTCTTTCCCTCTATTCCTATGCTTGTGCGCGTGTTTACATACACACCGACGTGTCATAGCGATGGGCCGAAGCGACGAGCGGTGTTGGCAGAAGGCAGGTGACCTTGGTGTTTTACCCGCCAATATACAGGTTGTTAGTGTCTTCTCAGTCAGTGTTAGGATAATTTAGGTCAAAATTTCGCCTACAAAATATTTTGTAAATTTTAAAAAATGTTTTACGTCATATGGACATATTTCTGCCATAAACTTGTAGATTAATAATCATTCTACACGAATATGCCTTTTGGTCCCAAACTCGCCTCCCCCCTATTTCATGTCCCTGTTTGTTGCATTGAATTTGCTTTTGTGAGTCTTGAAATTATGAATAATGACGGTGAAAGTCGCAAACTGTGTAAAAGTCTAAAATTAGTAACACTTTTTTCACCGCTTTTGTTGACATAAGGAGGCCCCCTATGCTTCATTTAGTTAGGATTCTGTGGCACAAAACCAATAGAAACCCTTATAATAACCACTTGATCAATCCTTGTATCCCTATTGGATCTAGTTTTTGACACTTGCAAACTGCATGTCTGTGAAAATAGATTAAAATGTGCAGCATTTAAAAATAATAATTCTCAAAACATGCAAAAATGAGTTTGCACTGTTTGTGACTTTCACCATTGATAATATTGTCATTTTAATTAGTGGCATTTTTGTGCCTTGTTGTAGCTTGTTGTTGTTGTGGTCCTTTTTGACATTGAGTAGGGTGGTGAGTGGTTGGAGGGGGCTACTGGTGGGTCCTGCTTCTTTTCTTGTTACTCTTTTACATATCTTTTATCCTGCTGTTTCCTCCTGTTTCACTCTGAGATCTCTGCTTATGGTGGATGGTATACATTTCAATGAAACAATGAAAGCATACAGTGCATGTAGTAGCATTACACGCCTCTTGGATGTTTAATTTTTTGGAGGCGTTGTAGTTGTAGTTGAATCGTAGGGTTGTGAAATGTGAGCTTGTATCTGCGACAACACTGGTTCAAGCCCTGTGGCTGGTACAGGTGGGGGGGGGGGGGGGATTCCCCACAACATTGTGCTCTTAGAAAAGGTACTTCACTCTTCTTTCCTCACTTGGCCCAGGTGTGAATGAGTACCTAGCTATATATAGAGAGCAAGATCTTGTCATACAGTTAGTACTTGTGTACTGTATGCTCCTAAGGGAGTTGAGAAGGACTTTGAATGAAATGGCCTGCTGGGGGATAAATGATGTACAGTCGGTGAGCCTGCACTTGTTTGGGAATTCAGCCTATACATCCATCTTTATCGTTATCTTTCATGTGTTCTTACTTATTGTGTCCATGGTTTGATCTGCAGCAAAGAAGTGTCGTGGTGCGAGACGCCGATGGATCTCTGAGAGAGGCGTCTTGGGACGTAAAAGAACGCATGAACCAAATGTTTAATCCACGTGAAGGGCGGAGTGTCATCAAGCCGAAAATGTTCGATGAGCAGAATTTAGAGGTTTGTGTATTTGCTTGATAAATATTTCGTGTATGAATATGTTTAAACTTCAACTGTCAGATAAAAATATAATTTTTGGGGGATTCACACTGACATTGCGGTTGGGTTGAAACGTAAAACGAGTGTTTGTCTCAACCACTATTTGCAGTGACCCAGTCCTTTTCAATTCTCATTATAGGTCTAGATCTATCTGTTCTTGTGGTAATAATATTATAGATCTATTTATTATGTTCATAAAACAAGATAAGGTAGAGGGGATGTCTGGATCTACATTTAAATCTGGATCAACACTATGGCTAGATCAGTGGATTCATCACTACTTGTTGACTGATTTAGATTATCATCTCCTGACACAAGTCATTGACATCACTAACAACCTCACTGACTTCAATTGTTTCATTTGATGCTGTGTTGAATAAAAACAACAACTTAGAATTAAAAAGGATGAGTCTCATGTTCTCAACTCCCAATTCGAGACAAGTAGTGGAAATGAGAGACTTTTAAAGAAAATATTTGGGCATTATTATTTTAATTCATTTCTCCTTTTTTAATTGCGTAATTGTG
Source organism: Doris montereyensis (assembly GCA_037039925.1). Taxonomy (NCBI): domain Eukaryota; kingdom Metazoa; phylum Mollusca; class Gastropoda; order Nudibranchia; family Dorididae; genus Doris; species Doris montereyensis. Next base: position 167,795 of record JAXRKP010000339.1, on the reverse strand, counting down.
ATTCCCTTTATATCAAGAATTAACATCCCAACTTTATTGTATGTGCGTGTATGCATTTATGTATTATGGTGTCTTTAACTTTAACACTACGAGAGTGAGAGGTGTGTGAGTGAATGAGAGAGAATATGAATTATATTATAATATTATGTTGAGTAAATTTTTTTTTATTGTGAGCATTGTGAACATATTATGTCGACAAACGCAATTATGTAATTTCCTGTTAAAGAAATGACAAAGCTGATGATTATGTTATCTTATCTTATGTACTGAAGGTTTTGTTTTTGTTGTCACACGCCGTAATGTGATCAGAAAGGGCGATTCGAATGACTGAACAGAAGAATGAAAAGTGAATATAATGTAACACCCAAAACCTTCTCTGTTACAGGTCTACCTCGCCAGTTATCGAATACATGTGACCTTGTGATTTATGTTAAAAACGCTTGTTAATTAAAGGGAGGTAAGCTAACATTTCAGTCATGTTTTGTTGCTGGATATTATTTATACGCTGTACTCTTTCTTTTCTTTTCTTTTCAATTCAACCAGAGGATGATCCACCTAAAACAGTACAACTATATTTTGAACAGAGCCTGTGCACAGTTTGAACCGGATGATCCTGATTTTATTAGAGTGAGTTTGAACTCGGTGCTCACTTTCTGTCTCTCTGTCACAGTTTCTGGCTTTGTCTGTCTATCTGTATGTCTGTGTTTCTCTCTTGTCTTTGTTTCTCTCTCTCGTTTTCTCTCTCTCTCTCTTCTCTCTCTCTCTCTCTATCTCTCTCTCTCCCCTCTCTCTCTCTCTCTCTCTCTCTCTCTCTCTCTCTCTCTCTCTCTCTCTCTCTCTCTCTCTCTCTCTCTCTCTCTCTCTCCCCTCCTCTCTCTCTATCTGTCTCTCATCTCTCTCTCTCTCTCTCTTCTGTCCCTCTCTTCTCTTCTGTCTCTCATCTGTCCCTCTTTCTTTGTCAATCTGTCTGTCATCTTGTGGCTTGTTCTCCCTCCTTTTCCATCCACATTGCATCATTCACAGTGACACCTACCTACTTTGATGTCGAGTAATAATGAAAAAGTCAAAAGAGTTGACTCTAAAAGCAGTCATTTCTGTGGGTATGTTGGGGTATTTTCTAAGAGCTGAGTTCTCATTCTCCAACTCCACCCCACCCTCTATGACCAGCGCTAAATTGTCCACGACTGCTTATTGGTTATATGCAGCTAACCTCTATATCTAGAGGTCATTCCACTATCCACAACCCTGTGGACGTACCTGATAAGGGATGGTCACCCCTACAGGTTTCAATGATATAGAATGACTATATTTTGACAGTTACTCATATATAATACTAAAATCAAAAACCCTAGCTCAAAAGCAAAAAAAACATATCAGGAGGCGCCCCCCTTAATTCACCCTGAGATGACCGCACATGGTGGATAGGATAACTTCCAATGACATGAGCATCTAATCTAAATGATAAATATTTCTTCTATGGAGATGATAAAGGTTGCCTTATTCTTGTGCCGATCTTCTTCCCCACAGACTTCTCATCGAGTGTACAATGCGGTGAACTCCAAGACAGATTTTGAGCACCTGAGGTCGACGCGTTTTTTGGTCCCATGGCCTTCTATCTTTGCTGGTACAAAATGTGCGACCTACTTGTAACGGACACGCTCAACAGAGATTTGTAAGTTGCTATGAGGGTGAAAGCTATTAAAGGCCCTGGTAGTGAAAGTCTCCTGCTTCTGTCAGTGTCAATTGAAGGGGGAAACGTTTTAGTTCATTCATTGATTTTTACATTTTGATTATGGTATTTAACATTTTTATTTTGCCTGAATTTTAGGATTTAAAAAAAAACAACAAAAAAACCCCTGGGTTATTTGAGGTTGTTTTAGGTAGGGTTAGGGTGGGAATGGTGGAAAGGGAGACACTTTTTTGCATAGCTGCCAGCTAGTACGTAAACAAAAATATTAAGTGCGTTTTTTGTAGTTGAGTCCGTAGAAGTAAGTCTGTATTTACCTTGAAAAGTGTGGGCATTGTATACTGTACAATAATTGCACACTTCATCTGAATGTAACAACTGATAAATGTTAGGGTTTTACGGTCCAGCAACCTTCACATTAAAATTTTTGTTTTGATTGAAGTCTATGACCTTTTTTTCCCATTCCACATAAGCGACGAGCGTTACAATTAAACAGTACAATTTTCCTAGAAAGAATTTTGTCGCAGAGGAATCGTTCCAAAAAAGCGTCTGTTTTGTTTCAATAAACGGCATTCCAATTACTGGTTTCTACTGTATTCTATTCTAAATTTAGTACACTAGTGTCATTTATGTGAGCAGTGAGAGCTAGGAAATTAAGAGATGTGTGAATTATAAGTTTCTGTTGGTTTAATCAATGAGGGTCGGCATTGGCTGCTGTTTAAATTTTAAACGGGGGGCTATGTTACTGTCAGTTTTTGTCAGTACAAACACTAAAATATTGAAGTTCCTTCAAGACCACTGTGGGTTGTACAGCCAGAGCTTAATGATATTTCTATGTCATGAAGTGGGACTGGTGACACTTCATCACCTCCCAGATAGGACGCTAGTCTGCCGCAAATTTTACCCCTAAGCTGATGCTGGTACTCATTTGCAACCCAAGCAAATTTATATTCTCTGTCTTCATGCTTTTTTTGTCAGGTTGACGATGCAGTGGACGTTGTCAGGCTCTACTGTCTGATTCATACCGATAGTTGTTGTGCCGAATCTGTGAAGTCGCTTGACACCAGTGACCCAGAGGCCATGTTGAAGGTTTGTTTATGGTTGTGTCTGTGTTTTGGGGTTTTTTTTGTTTGTGAAAACAATAAATAAACAAAATTCTTCGAGGTGTTGGTGGTTGCTGGGTGCTACTTGTTGGTCCTATTTCTTTCCTTTCACTCTTCATTGACTCATCTTTCATTTTGCTGTTTCCTCTTAACTCACCCTGAAATCACCGCACATGGTGGACGCTGTAAATTTCAATGAGCCAATCAAAACAAGGTGTTTCAAGGCTTTTACAGAACCTTAGAGCTGGAGCATACCCCAGGTTCTCTAGCTTGAAGCGGAACAGGTGATGTTACATGGTTAGGGGACATCCAGGACAGGTCGCTAGTCTGTCACAGGTATGTTTCCCTGGCTAAGTTATACACTGGTACAAATTTGCACTGAGGTCGATTGTGGTTGAAATGGGGATTTTTCAAGTAGTCCCCATAACTGAGGAAAAGAGAGGAGATGAAAGGAGTAATTGAAGAAATGAGGAAAAGACAGGGGATGAAAGTAGTAAATTGAAGAAATGATGAAAAGACAGGACATGAAAGGAGTAAATTGAAGAAATGAGGAAAAGACAGGTGATGAAAGAAGTAAATTGAGTAATTGAAGAAAAGATGAATGGCGTAATGACTTGACTGATGACAGGTAGGGAGTGATGGTGAAAAGACATGTGGTGAATGGAGTAATGAGAGGAGTGTTTAAACATGAGAATTTGTGGACTGATATTTCACTTTCACGGCACAGCTTGATTTCTAAATTTTACCACAGAGATTATTAAGTAGTGTTTTGGAGTTCCAATTATCAATTCGAAATTTGGGTTCTCCTTCCCCTCACCACCCCAAAGAGAAAAAAAACCCAACCCTGCAGTAACACTAATGAACCAAAGAAAACACTTCCCGGACAATACAGAGGAACAAAACTTACCAAGCATAAGCCAGCAGCAGATGTACATGGAATGCCATTTTTCTTTTGTATAAAGAGTAAAGTCTAGACGTACATATTACGTTATTTTCAACAGGCTTACATTGACACAGAGGCTGACACAAAAAGTGATCTGAGAACATCGTTACAAGCGCTGTTGGATAGAAGGGCAAGCCAGGAAAAGTCTGCACTGTCGTCATGATGAAACTTTTCTTCTCCATGTGTGTTTCATTGCCAGCAGTTGCGTGTATGTGATGTGTGGGAACCACTTGGGTTTTAGTGACATTTTGTTGAGTGATTGCATTTCACACATTCAAAGCATTCTGTGTGTAATATATATGTATTCTCATAATCATAAGCATGTTATACCCCAGATGATACCAAGTACGATTATTAGATCAAGTCAGTACTTGATGCTGAAGTTATGCAGAGTAGATGTAATTATAAAACCTGTTTAAAATGGCACCTTAGGTGAATGAAAATTCTACTCGCAGTCGGAGAAACAATTATATTTTCATCAATTAGAACTTCTTTCTGGTCGAAAAAATTCTCAAATGAAAACGATCTGGAAATTGTTAAGAGCCTACATGCAAAATATGAACAGAGCCTTTGACACGCAAAGATCGACTAACTTAGAATTTTAGAATCATATGTTTATATATAAATGTATATTAATATACATTAACATGTATATCAATATTAATACTGTGTTTGCCAAGCCTTATAATATATATATAATGAAAAATGATCAATATTGCAAAGAAGTGTGAGTCTAAATGTACACAGATTTATTAGATCAAAGGGGGGGGGGGGAGCAACAATGTTCCTGAGGTAAATCATTTGTTATTCTAATATAGGGGGTCTGAAGTTTAAATCCAAATGCAAGTGTACAAAAGTATTGGTTTTGATTTGTTTTTTTATCAGTTTATGTTTTGAAAATTATTTTTTTCCCAGCCTTAATAGTAGTAGTAGTAATAGTAGTAGTAGTAGGCCTAATGGTAGGCTTTATTCGGTCTAGTCACATCTGTCAACGGAGAGGACAAATTCCCCCCCCCCCCCCCCAATCTCTATGCATGTTGTTTTCAAGTTACAAATCTACTGGAAGGATTGAAATAATCAATAAGCAAATGATTTGAAATCTCCCATGTGTGGCAGAACAGAGTACAGGTGATCTCTTGTGCAAACAAAGATACATTTTATTGTGTTGATTTTGTCCAGATTTTTGTCTTTATTCTGTGTAAAAATGAAGATTGTTTAAAAAGAATAAAGATTGAAATTATGAAATGAAAGAAATTAAATTTGTTTGTTTATTAGTTTTTTCTCTTAGAGTTTTACCTCTTATTCCTCAGTTTTTTTCTGAGTTTTAGCTCATTCCCAGCTGAACCAGTGACAATAAAATACACTCAAACACAGTTATAACAGTGAAACTAACGATATAAAGAAAATGTTTCTTGGGGAATGTAGACGATTGTTGCTCATGTTCTGTCATCACATGTCTATGTCACAAGCAATGATAGTTGACCGACACGGTCGGTCCATGAAGCAAATGTTAGAGTGTTACTTTTAAGGTGTTTTAATGCTCATATTCTCTGCTTCCCAAGCACCAGGCATGTAGGTGGTCATTACTGTAAGCACCAGGCATGTAGGTTAGTAAATATACTTGTGTCCAAAATAGACGCGAATATTAATGTGTTTTGTATTGTTTTATCTTTAAATACAGATTTTTCAATTACCTTTTTAGTCATAGACATTACACAGTGCGAAAGTTACATGTTTTGGGCAATGATAACTCATAAGAAATAGGATGGTGAAATTTGTGCATTTCTTTTCGACAAGTATAATCAAGAGTTGATGTTTATTTCTATTGATGACAAAGTTTTGTGTCACAATATGTGAAGGGAGAGTTTGGTTTACAGTTGGCTTAGCTAGGACTCTGTTAAGGTCTAGCATGTTGCTATGGAGCAAGATGTGTAGAAACAATTTGATTTGCAGTTGTCTTAGTTCTGTCCCCACGGAAATTTGGAAATTGAAACCTCAAAAGAAAATTTGCCAGAACTGCCAAAATTTTGCAAAAATTGACAAATATTATTTTTACCTGCGATAAAGCAGAACGAAAAGGATAAAAATTTACATCAAACTGTTGCTAAGAAAATGTGCAAATTAAAACCTAAACACAACATCAATATCGTCAAAGAAAAAAGCCAAAATTTTTCTCTAGAATTGTAATAAGATAATGAAAAAAATAGAAAAAAATTACATTAGATTTGTGATACAAAATCATTAATGCCTTTAAGCTTTCTCCATTGATGATTTTTCTCATCTCACTCCAAAAAGACAAGTTTTTACACTGTGTATGGAGAAACTGCTCTCTACATCAGCTGAGTTTAGCCATGTTTTGTTTTTTAATTTTTTTTATTTAGATTGATTTTACTCTTACCCTCATCCACAACTAAGGTGATGTCGAGGGTTTTGGTAGGATTTTAAATTTTGCCCAAACAGCCATGAGATCTTTAATTTACGCTGAGGGTTGTGATCTGCACACAGGACCTCCTGTTTATCATCTGTCTGATGGAACTAGGTGTAGATCCACCTTCCTGGACCAGGGGGGTAGGTTTTATTTGAAAAAACTCCACAACACTTTTCAACCTATCGGGCCATGAGAGACCGACACCTTGCCTCTGATCTGAACTACTGAGTCCCCTCAGACATAATATTCGTGTAGATTATTTACAGTAGATGCATTTTCTAGCAGACTTTACAACAAGCTCTGGAACATCAGAGCTGGCACTGTTTCTAAAGACTACATATTGTAGCCCTTCGATCAAGAGATTCTTTGCATTTCATGATTTCTGTTGCAGGAACTTGTGTCATGCCAGTTTCATTGCTGATCTACCAGCACTTCCTTCACTGTTTTAAAATGTTTTCTTGTTTTTAGAGGGGGCATCCACAAGGGAGTTTCTTGTCTAGTCCAACACAAGGTTGCAAACTGGGCAGAAAATCTTACTGCCACTAACATGGGACCTCCTAGAAAGCTCAAAATGTCTGTTATGCAGCGAGGTGGCAGGCTGTTCTGTTTGGGTTAACAAGATACCGCTTCACCTTTCTTCACTCTGTGCACGATTCAAACTGATTGTCGACCAAGACTACGGCCAAAGCAAACACAAAAATAGATCTATAATTATTATTATGATTGCTTAGACCTAGACTTACTACTTCCTTTGTTATGACAGTATGACTGACACTAGGGTTATAATTCTTCTAAACATCTTTTTTCAAATTCAACTTTAAGGAAACATAAAAAATACCCTGTTTGTGAAAATTACGATTTATTGCGGAAAAGGAGAAAATTTGTGGCCACACTTTGCCATTTGCGGCAAAGATTTTCCGTGGGAATAATTACTTAATACTCTGTTAAGGTCTACTCGCATGTTGCTATGGATCAATATATATGTACATGTACATTTTGTTCCGTTTAGTACATGTAGTTGGCTAAACCTTGACATTTTGAGAGTTCCGACGCTTGGTATGATGAACCGAAAAGAAAAAAAAGAAATGATCGGTGAAATATTACACTTTATGAATTGATGTACTTTCTAACATATTTTACTCTATTTAAGTAAAGATAAAGAAAAGATGGACTTATAGTCTGCATCCCCGCCACATGCAGGCTGACCAACTGTACATCATTTATACCCCAGCAGGTAATTTCAATCAATGTCCTTCTCAACTCCCTGGGAAGCATACAATACAACAGCCTATTAGGCGTTTCATACTAACACTCTGACAGGATCTTTCTCTACTTATAGCTGAATACTCATTGACACTTGAATCAAGTAAGGAAAGCAGAGTAAAGTACCTTTCCTAAAAGTACAACATGTGAAAAACAACTGAGTCAGCCATAAATAAAACGGAAACAAAGTATTTACAATACTATATTAAATTTGTTTTATTTTAAAATTGACATGTATAAAATAAATATTTTCAGTCGTGTTCATGTATTGGTTACCTTTAGAAAAGATGGCGGCTCTGCTGCATGAACAAAGATTCAAACTAAAGCCATACAATATATTTGAACAGGCAGGCATATATATATTATAATTTATATATATATATAATAAAAAATGTTCATGGAATTTGAAAATCACATTGCTGTACAATTTGGTCTTTCTGTTAGAATTATGAAATTAAAAGCGTGTTAGCAAAAAGGAATATTTTCGAGAAAACTTAAAGAATAATGTAATAACGCAGATAAAATTAAATTGAGCTGTGGCATTCATTAAGACCATTGTGGCTATCCAATATACAGTCCAATTTGCTAAAATGAAAACCTGTCCTAAGTGGAAACCTGTACTAAAACAGAATGTTCCCAACCCCCCTTGGTAACGCTATATTTTCTACCTATCTAAAGCCCAAACCTAATGAGGATAAACGGAAAGTAGAATCTGCTCCCCTTACGGCCGTTTAACCTGTCTAAACCTATAACAGAAAATTTCCTTCCAACATGAACACGAACACACTCACTGTCACACACACACACACACACGTATACAATGTCATGTATAATGTAACTGAGTATATCATGTTTTCTTTTTTTATAATGGGCGGTTTGCGGGAGCTGTTGGTAGGTCCTACTTCTTTCTTTTTACCCTTTTTGCTACTTCCTTTTAATTCACCCTGAGATCACCACAATGGTGGATGCGGTAAATTTCAATTAAACAAACTATTTTTAAAATTATATCCCTGTTTATTGTAATAATTTTATGCATCCACAAAATTAATGTTAACATAGTAAGCAATATAATATTAAACCAGGATGTGTTTGATGTCACAAAAGAAGGAAAAAAATCCTGACCAAATGATTCTGCTTTCACACCGATGGTTGAGACAAAATGACCTGTAATGCGAGTACATACCTATATGCCATATTATATTGTCGTACGGTACACAATAATATAAGTGTTGAACAAAGTATGTATTATTATGTGGTTTCCACTATATAGAGTTGACCCTGTCTAAAACCTAAAACTATGACAGCTGTATTTATATCTGTATTGGATACACTGCAAAATGTCTAAAACCTAAAAATATCATAGCTGTATTTGTATCTGTATTGGGTACACTGCAAAATGTCTAAAACCTTAAACTATCACAGCTGTATTTGTATCTGTATTGGGTACACTCCAAAGTGTCTAAAACCTAAAGCTATCACAGCTGTATTTGTATCTGTATTGGGTACACTCCAAAGTGTCTAAAACCTAAAGCTATCACAGCTGTATTTGTATCTGTATTGGGTACACTTCAAAGTGTCTAAAACCTAAAAATATCACAGCTGTATTTGTATCTGTATTGGGTACACTTCAAAGTGTCTAAAACCTAAAAATATCACAGCTGTATTTGTATCTGTATTGGGTACACTCCAAAGTGTCTAAAACCTTAAACTATCACATGTGTATTTGTATCTGTATTGGGTACACTTCAAAGTGTCTAAAACCTAAAAATATCACAGCTGTATTTGTATCTGTATTGGGTACACTTCAAAGTGTCTAAAACCTAAAAATATCACAGCTGTATTTGTATCTGTATTGGGTACACTCCAAAGTGTCTAAAACCTTAAAACTATCACAGGTGTATTTGTATCTGTATTGGGTACACTTCAAAGTGTCTAAAACCTAAAAATATCACAGCTGTATTTGTATCTGTATTGGGTACACTTCAAAGTGTCTAAAACCTAAAAATATCACAGCTGTATTTGTATCTGTATTGGGTACACTCCAAAGTGTCTAAAACCTAAAAATATCACAGCTGTATTTGTATCTGTATCGGGTACACTCCAAAGTGTCTCAATCTTGAGCAATTAATTATGGAGATGTTGAGGCACTAAATTTGTGGTTTTTTATGTCTATGTCTTGATAATGAACTGTTCATTTGTCGGGGGACATAACGACCCAGTTGGGCATCGGATTCAGTCAGTAATAGTTACTACTAATAGTTTGTAACAGCTCCCTTCTAAGTCCGTTTAGACAAGTTCTTTCATTTAAGTCAAAAATATTTCTTACAATACAAAGATGGGAACTTTCAAGTTTTACTTTTCCTGCCAAAATATCTGAGCATGGTAAATATAATTTGTCAATATAATCTGAAAGTAAAGATGTAAATAAATAGAGGTAAATAATGGTACAGGTAAATAATCATTCAGACAAATTAAATGTATAATATAAGTATTATAAATATATACATACAAGCATGCCTGCAATTAAAGATGGATTATGATTTGTATTTTTTGTGGGTCTTTCGAACTTTGACTTTGGTAAACTTAGAAACCACTTTATCGGATACGGATGATATGAAGTATGATTTTTAGTATTAGATCGAATCAGTACTCAATATTGAGATTATGCACGCTTTTTATTGTACTGACAGGAAATCGACAAAATTACATTTCATCGATCGCGGACAAACAATCTATTTCCAGTCAATTCAAATATGGATGGGATCCAATAGTACATCCGCTATGAACCTAAAGCAGGTTGAAAGCTATATCACAATATGTAAAATATGATGGTCGTGGGTGCAGTGGCTCCTTATAGCGCTCAAAGTTAAGTCAGCTTTATATATTATAAATAGTAAAATTGGTTTGCACTGCACCGCGCACCCATGGTGTCCCAATCCCTTACTGCCGTTATGCAAAAGGCTTCTGAATGAATCACATTTCCCTGAGAAGCAACCTTGAGGTTTCAGTTAAAAAGAAATCTTTGCAGTTGATGAAGAACAAGGCCAATGAAACAGTAAATGATGAAAACAATGACCATGAAAAAGTTGCACGCAGTAAATGATGCAAACAATGACCATGAAAAAGTTGCACGCAGTAAATGATGAAAACAATGACCATGAAACAGTTGCAAAAGTAAATGATGAAAACAATGACCTTAAAACAGTTGCACGCAGTAAATGATGAAAACAATGACCATGAAACAGTTGCACGCAGTAAATGATGCAAACAATGACCATAAAACAGTTGCAGTTGCACGCAGTAAATGATGAAAACAATGACCATGAAATAGCTACACCCAGTAAAGGATGAAAACAACGACCATAAAATAGCTACACCAAGTAAATGATGAAAACAATGACCATGAAATAGCTACACCCAGTAAATGATGAAAACAATGACCATGAAATAGCTACACCCAGTAAATGATGAAAACAATAACTATGAAACAGTTGCACATATTAAATGATGAAAACAATGACCATGAAACAGTTGCACACAGTAAATGATGAAAACAATGACCATAAAGTTGCTACACCCAGTAAATGATCCAAACAATGACCATGAAACAGTAACCCAGTAAAAATAAATGATGAACGCTACAGTAAATGATCCAAACAATGACCATGAAACAGTAACACGCAGTAAATGATCCAAACAATGACCATGAAACAGTAACACGCAGTAAATGATGAAATTATAAATTACAAAGTACATGAAAAACATTGAGTTCCTGAGTCTGTGACATGGCAAAAAAAAGGCCATAAAAATAAAAATAAAAATTTGCACCAAATACAAAAATTATACATATATCTATGTTAGCTGAAGCTCAGCGGTGTATAAAAAATATTGAATGTAATATTTTAAGTAATAGCTATACACAAACGCTTTGCTCATTGTAAAATTAAGCTCTGCAAGTGGACGTGAAAGAGAAAAAAAAAAAACAAATACGATCAAATCAAATATAATCCCAAATAAAGATAATGATATGACAACATTGCAATACTAATCCAAAGACAAGTTCAACCCACATTGCAAAGTGTGTTATGAGAGAGACCCAATAGTAATGTCCGACTTACCTTGGTTAGGAAACCATGAATATAGAAGAGTGGAAGATTGCTAAAAAAGAGAGAGGAATTCTCACATGTATGTGCCTACATGCACCTCTTTGTTTCGAAATTTTCACAAATATTAAAATTATACTGACAGCAACTTGCAATCCGACTGGCCAAACATGACTAGCATTGCATAGCTCTAACACTGTGGACTTAAAATGATGAGTAAGCTCCATTGTGCATATCTTTGACTTGAGGCTCAAAAGTCAAAACAATGATACCAGTACATGAGTTTCGTCTTTTAGTATTTAGCTAGTGACGTGTAAAATAGAAATTTCTAGGCAGTAGCATGTTGTTTGTTTCTAGCTATTGTTTGTGTGACTTTAGCCCAAGGTTGGGGGTAAAAACCACAAAACCAAGGCCCTATTCATCTTACCATATCCCTGTGATTAAATAATGTAGAGGGATAGCGTTTGCTGTCAAGTATGTAAGTAAAGTTCCTTCAAGGCCGTTACAGCACATAAAGCCGGAATTTATCCCGGTTTCTATGGCATGAAGAGGGACAGGTGATAATAATCACCTCCTGGACAGGACGCTAGTCTGATACAGGTTATTACTCGCACCTGGGTTGAGTGGGGAAGAAGCACGTTAAGAGTCTTTCCCAAGTAACACAATGCCAGGCCTGACTTTGCCATGACTCAACCCAGGACCTCATGATCCCCAGTCTGGCAGTTTAACCACTTGGCCACTGACGTCACATTGTCATGTCTGTACTCTTTTCTTTTTCTTTTTAATAGTGTAAAATAGCAAAAAAAGAATAGGAAAAATCTGTTTGCTTATTATGCTCAATGGGTCAATTTCGCATACCCTTAAATCTTCTGATTCACATCACTCGCATTTAGTGCAGAAGGCAGCTCCCCTACCTATCCTACAAGTAATTTCACCCACGACACCATAAGATAATTGGGAGTATTGACTGAGGGTGGGTTCTTGTAGATTGCTATCAGCCAAGAAAATAATACTGTACTACATCATTACCACCACACCCCCTCCTTCATGCTATTCAAAGAAGAACACCACCACCCCCCCCCCCTCACACAAGAAAACACAATATAACTAGTACAACCCAAAAAAGCATTAAGCTTAATAGAAAACAATTTACATAAAAAAAACTGTAAAACAAAATATTCGAAAACAATGTACAAAAAAAGATTTACATGTATTTTACATTCATTTGCTTTTCACTATCCACAAGTTGTAAAGGACGCATCAGACAGAGAGAATTTTTTCACATCCTATTATAGTGCTATAATAATAATACACTGTAAATTGTAACGGTTAACATTTTTATATCTTGTACTTATACATAGTGTTATATTATATATAATCAATACAATCAGTACGCATAACCAATACAATTTTTAGGAGGGCACAATTAATTTCACATTTTGAGATCCCTTAGCTGCTTACAGGGTAAATTCTAGTCCATGCAAAATAAGAACTCCTATCAAAATCTCAGAGATCACCTTAGTAGTGGATGTGGGTAAAATCAAATCAAAGATTTTTCTTAATGATAATGGAGTTCACTTCTCTTTGATTCTCATTAGTAATCTCCCCTTACTTCACAGCAGCACTTTGTTGTATTAAACTAAGACAAACAATTCTGTAGCTATGTGCAATGTATTCATATAGAAATATTTAGCAAAATTGTCTTCCTCCAAATTTTGTTATATTATTTATTACGCACCAATTTGTTGTCAAACAGAATATTTACATCCTCTCGAATGGATAACACAAAATGAGCTTGTTATGGTATGGTTGCGCACTCTTCCATTGCAAACATTCGATTACAATGCAATGTTGCCTAATAATACACTTGTTTTTAACAATACATAATATTCCACCAACTTTTTCTTAACCGTCTGTCTCTGTTTCCTTTCTCTGCTTTGATTAAAAGTTACAATCTGTTTAGCATTAGCATATTGATAGTGTAGGGCACAAACCGGTCAAGCCCAATATTTTAAGAAAAGTAGCTATTCATCTTAACAGAAACTTAAGCTACACGGTGTAAAAATAGCAGAAGACATTATCTTCTAAACATGCTGCAAAACTATGTTTTATCAAACCGGCTAAGTTGAGCTATATCGGCACAAAACAGCGAATTCAGTTTTCAACTGAATGGGTCGGTCAAGGTACAAATCGCTGAGTCATTTTCAGTGCTTCAATTTCTTGTGTCTCAAAACGGGCAAGTCCAAGAAGTTTTAATAAATCAATTTTATGTAAAAAAATTAATTAGCCCATTGGAACAAACATCCTATCCATCTCCTGTGTGCAAAATGTTATCATTTAAAAACGATTTTCAAGAGAGTTATTCAGCTTTTTGTCTCTCCTGTAAAATTAATGTTTTTTTACTTGCCCGGTTTGTGCCAGACACCATCGACATATCACTTATTAAGTCACCCTGATCCTGTTCCTCACACGTCTTTACCCAAACATCTCATAAAAAACTGGATGAGAAGAGCGAGCCCAACAAACAAAAACATGAGAGGGGCCAGGCATACAGACTTGACGGTCATCGCGTTGCATCCAAACTTTAAAGGCTTCCCATGAATCACTAAAAGATATTGCTCAAACTGTTTTCTGGCTAGGTCATCGTCTGGAAAAGGATATTTAGCTCCAAGCCTACAAGCAGCAGCAAAGCCTGAAATGATCCCAATCTCATGCGTGTTAATCAAAGTGTAAGATCCACAATACCAAGTGTGCTTTGTCCCTTGGAGATAGCGCATGAGGGGCACAGTAAATGCAAAGTGTTTCCATGTGTGAGAGAACTGTCGCCACCAACGTTCGAATCTAATTTTGTTCTTGTCAATGTCGTCAATGGTCCAGATGTCTTTCGTTTTGTCATCCAGGAAGATTGTTTGATAGACGTTACGATTTGAGGCTTTGAGTTGTGGCTGGTAGTTAGACAGGTTGAAGGACATTTCTATTTTGGACGGATCATTGGGGTCCGTGCGGATGAAATATTGATCAGTGTCCTTGTTGAGCTCGTAATATTTTTCCATATAAGCATCGTCCTCGTGGCTTAGGGTGACGTCGTTGTAATAACGTACATTTCCTAAAGCTTTCTTCTCCATGTAAGTTGGCTTTTTCAGCACCTTTAAAATTGTCTCTGCATCACATGCAAAAATTATTTCATCAAATACCTCTTCTTGATCGCTTTCATCAATAACATACACTTTGCCATTTTTACGATTGACCGATTTAACACCGCGATTTGTGTGGAATCGTACTCCTGTTTTGACCATCAGTTTTTTGTACATCTCATGCAGGTTAGGAAAAGCAAACATTTCAGGCGTCTGGCTCAAGAGGCGCTCATCATCATAGTCAAACAAACGGAGATCATCGTCTAAAAATACCCGAGCCACTATGGCGGCAGACACATTGGGAGTTTGATTGCCAGTGCCGAAAAAGGGCAGTCAAAGGAAAAACCATTTCGTAACAAAAGTCATCAGAGTAACCAAACCATTTCAGGACTTTGGAAATAGGTATGAAAATGAAAAAAAATTCAAATCTGTTTATCATTTTCAGCGTCTTTCCAAACCGCTTAATTTCATCTTTGAGCTTGTAAATCAGATCCGTCTTCGTGTAATTGGTCCAGGCAGTGGGGCCTTTGCCAAATGATATCATCATGTGCACAGGAGACCCAGAGAACCCAAATTCAGACATGAGGTTAATGGTGTTGCGATATGTCGGACATCCACCTTGAACTCCATCATTGATAAACACATCTCCTGGACCTGCAGAACACATACAAGTAGAAAAACATTATGGTTTGGTCTCTCAAACATATAAATATTTCTATCTGAAAAGTATATAAAAATAGTCAAGGGCAGTCGATTAACATATCAGTGCGTTTACTTCTTTCCTTTTCACAGCACACACTTTACGAGCATATTATGCAAAAGACAAATAACTGTTTGTACAGAAATATTGAAAGGGGCAGACATAAATAGATCTAGATCACACACACAGACACACGTGCATGACAGATTTTGTCACTGGAACGAGGCAAGAAGAGGGTATCAAGTTTATTTTTCACATGAATTGGCCAGCTGTTGTTGCATTTTGAGGGGGTAATTATTGTTGTAAAATTATGTTACATGAAGAAAACGTGCATTATGACGAATCGTGTATTTTGGCGGTGTGGAATTTGGCGGAGACAACTGTAGTGCTAAAGAAACTATTTATAATGTAAATGTAAATACAACTCTTTTCTTAGCAGACACTCACCTGATATTTTCTCTGACGTAGCAACTCCGCCAGCTTGTGCATTCTTCTCCCAAACTTGAACGTCAAACTTTTCCGTTTCTTTGCCGAGGAGTAAGCAGCTGCAGTGCCCGCGGCACCAGCTCCAACAATGAGAACTCTCCGTTTGCTTGATGATGTCATGTCAATTACTACTACAGAAGAATCTGTGACTTTGTTCCTTGAACCGAGCAAACTAGGTGATTTAGAGCTCGGTGAAGAACTGGATGTACTGTTGCTTGTTTGAATCAAGGTTGTGGCAGGTGTTTCAGTGTTTCGGTCCTGAGAAAGGAAATTTTTGTTTTAGTATCAAATATCACTCAACTCTATGACTTGATAAAAAGTAAGATCGTGGACCAGATCACTTTCTAATTCAATACAGTCGAAGTCAATAATTGGAACGCCACTAAGAATATGGAATAGCCCCTTGATTGGAACTATTCTTCTGGGACAGAATTCTTTCTATGAAAATTATACTTACTGAATAATTGGAACGCTTGCCACTTTATTAGAACGGAAAAAATAGTCATTGTCTCAAATCGAGACAAAAATTCTAATGAGAAGGTCACTGTAACATAACATCCTTACATTTATCAGCTGCTAAATTTAGATCAAGCGTGTGAGCATTATGCAATATAAGCCTATTAGTTCACACTTCATATGTTTAGATGGCATGTGTGGCAATATTGCGTAGACAAGGAAACTATGCTGGTAAATCTATCACATTAGAAAATCAACAATGATCAATGGCTGGTTAGGTGTTTGATTTAGATTGAGGGTGCAGTAACGCATTGAACGTGATGTAAAACATTGCATACAGAAGAAATAAACATTATTGTAATAATAAATGGCACTTATATAGCGCTTTACCCCGTAGAAAACAGGTTCTAACCGCTTAAAATGGCAGGAGAACAACATAATAATGATGATATATAATAGGATAAAACATAGTCATAAACAAAAGCCTTACAGTCTCAAAAGATAGAATTTTAGTCTTGATTTGAAAGCCGTTAGTGAACTAGCACATCTAATCTGTTGGGGCAGAGAGTTCCAGAAATGGGGACCCGAGAATTCAAAAGATTGTTCACCGATTTTGCAAGTTATTTTAGGTTTTACTAAGAGAGTTTTGTCATTATTTGATCTCAGGTTTCTTGTCAGGGTATAGATTTATAATGTACATGTATAATAAGGTTGTGCCATCACGGATGCCGCCACATATCAGAACACTGCTTAATTGGAACGATTTCCGCAAATCTATCCTCTCTGACATCACAGAATTGAGAAGTGCAGCTGATAAACGTGTCATTGTCAAACTTACATGATGATGCCATTTGACGACATATTGTGTATATTGTGCTTGTCTGTCCTTTCCTTTGAACACTTAAATCTAGATTTTAAATCTAGATCTATAAATCGTAGCTCTAGGTCATCTGCCTAAAATGAAGATCAAGAGGTCTTAAATCTAGATTATATACTATTACTGCTTACAAATTACGTTGGTTGATCAGCACTAGATCTAGATTATAGGTCTACTTCGTTGGCTGTTACTAGATCTAGATCTAGATTCTAGATCTAAACTTAACTTTAGAATTAACAGACTGCTTCAGTTCAATGTTCTTCTAGAAATATGATCTACGAACCCTTGAGGTATCAAATACATTATAAATGCTAACAACTGCATCGAATGCGTCTACTTGAGTTGTTATTCATTTTCGAGCGCACACCACAAAAACGTGATATAAATGTTACCTTTTCCTTTTACATAACGAAAGCCAAGGAAACGCTGCGATTATGTTAAGCTGTCATTGCCGTTATCCAATTCTGGTTCCATTTCATAACAAACCATACAATAGTAGGCTATTAATAGTAACTAGATCTAGTTTGAAGAAACTGTGAAATCGAAAATACGAAAACCGGTTATTTCCGATACGGTTGCACCTATATTATTATGTATAACAGGCGAAATATGACAAGTGACAACTCCACTAAGAAAGACAGAACAAACAACGTGACGTTTCGAGTATAACCCTTCGTCAGACAACAAGCGAGAAATATATAGAATCTAGATCTAAGTACTACCTCAGGCATCACACAATGTAATGTCAGAAGAAAAACAAAAAGGAGAAAGAAAGAAAGAAAAAGACATTGATGATAAGAAATGTAGCAGAGGGGATGTGAAGAATGAGCGAGAGTGGAAGGTTCAGATCTAGAATGATATAAAAATATGAAAATAAGTAAGTAATAAAAGGGGAGAATGAGAAGGAGATAGAGAGGAGAGAAATATATATATATATATATATATATATATATATATATATATATATATATATATATATATATATATATATATAGAGAGAGAGAGAGAGAGAGAGAGAGAGAGAGAGAGAGAGAGAGAGAGAGAGAGAGAGAGAGAGAGAGAGAGAGAGAGAGAAAAGAGAGAAGGAAAAGAAAAAGGCAAGGAAGAAAGAAAGGGAGAGAGATACGTGTGAGTATGGGAAACAAGAACGAAAAAATAGGATAAATACAAGATTACATCTATATCTCACTGGGTCTAGAAATAGAAAGAAGAAATGATAGAAAATAAATGAAAGGAAGTATCAATCAAGGCAAAAGTTTACACTGAAGGTGCAAAATGTATATAAATTACAAATTTATCGATGCAATAAGAGAAAAGAGTAAACAACTTATCTGAAATTTCAAAAAATGCCAGTTAGCAGTAGCTGATGCTTTCCAAGTTATCGAAGTCTTAAGAGTAGTAGTAGTGGTAGTAGTAGTAGTAGTAGTAGTAGTAGTAGTAGTAGTAGTAGTAGTAGTAGTAGTAGTAGTAGCAGTAGTAGTAGTAGTAGTAGTAGTAGTAGTAGTAGTAGTAGTAGTAGTAGTAGTAGTAGTAGTAGTAATAGTTATAGTAGTTGTAGTAGTAGTAGTAGAATATGGCAAATCCATCTCCACTTCCTTTTCTTCAAATCTATCTCAACTGGGAGAAACATACATACATACGTACATACATATATACATACATACATACATACATACATACATACATACATACATACATACATACATACATACATACATACATACATACATACATCCCATCTCTCTCTCTCTCTCTCTCTCTCTCTCTCTCTCTCTCTCTCTCTCTCTCTCTCTCTCTCTCTCTCTCTCTCTCTCTCTCTCTCTCTCTCTCTCTCTCTCTCTCTCTCTCTGTGTTCCCATAAAGGGACTGGTTTAACGTTCGAGTTTCATTTTCGCTTACGACTTTAACACGTGTTTGTTCTGTCTTTATTAGTGGAGTTGTCACTTATTGTCATATTTCGCCTTTGACTTCACTCCACATGTGACTTCTTCGTATCATTATATTATACACCTTTCGAATTAATGGTGAGGTCCACCATCGTATAGGTCATTTAATGCCAGAAGATGGTGATAAACCTAAGTTTGCACAAATTTACATACATGATCCACAAAATGAACTGGAGAATCGTGCACAGTGGAATACTCATTTAGATTTGAAAATTCAAATAGATCTCTAGCATTGTTTATCCGTTTTGTAAACGGGTTGCTGCACTAGTAATAGAAAAAAAGACAAATAGTGATGCAAGGGGCATGTCAAAAGGGAAGGAAATGACATTAAATAATATTAAAGTCCCATAGGAACAAAGACAAGACAAATGCAAGGAATAGACAGAAGGAAAAAAAACCAATGGCCATCATGAGGATCGAACCCACGACTTCTGGGTGCTGGCGGTAACCATCGGCTCGCCCTGAAAACAAAGTGTATTACCAACCGTGCTAACTACACTCCTTAAAATTCATTCAAGTTGGCACGGCTTTTTTCTGTCTATTCCTTGCTTTTGTCTCGTCCTTGTTCCTATGGGCCTTTAATATTATTCAATGTAATTTCCTTAACTTATGATATAAAGAAAGATGGATTTAAAGTCCGTATAAGTGCAAGCTCACCGATTGTACATCATTTATCCCCCAGCAGGCCATTTCATTCAAAGTCCTTCTCAACTCCCGGGGGGTGGGGGTGGGGGGGGGGGAGCATACAGTACACAAGTCTGTTAGGCTTTTAGCACTAACACTCAGACAAGATCTTTCTCTACCTATAGCTAGATATTCAGGCACACCTGAGTCAAGTGAGGAAATTAGAGTGAAGTATCTTTATCTAAGAGTGCAACGTTGTGAAATAAACCTACCAGCCGTGGGGCTCGAATCAGTGTCGTCGTGATTACCAGCTGAAATCACTGCAATCCATCTACAACGCCTCATATAAACGATGCACAAACTGAATGATCGATATCCGTGACAACAGCATCTAACGCAACAGAGCACGAATTTCGGTATCGCTTATCACGTTTTGCGAGGGACCAAAATACAGAAGAAGAACACCAACATCATTGCCAACAACACTCAACCACAACTTACAGAACAACACAAAATATACTAATACCGAGCTTGAGGAACATCGAAACCCAAATGGAAAAGATACCAGTACAACTGAAAACAGAAATAGACCTACTTGCTTTGAAGGCTCTAGCACAAGTTCGATACACATGGAGAGATGTTACAACACAAATTATCAACACTGAGATTATTTAGGACCAGCATTGTCTCAGAATACACGGTATAGGGCAAATGTCTCTATTGACTGCGAGGCCATTCGACTACTACAACTACTACTACTACTGCTGCTACTACTACTACTACTACTACTACTACTACTACTACTACTACTACTACTACTACTACTACTACTACTACTACTACTACTACTATTGCTACTACTAATACTAATGCTGATGCTACTACTACTACCACTACTACTACTACTACTACTACTACTACTACTACTATTACAACTACTACTACTACTACTACTACTACTACTACTATTGCTACTACTACTACTACTACTACTACTGCTGATGCTACTACTACTACCACTATTGCTACTACTACTACTACTACTACTACTACTACTACTACTACTACTACTACTACTACTACTACTACTACTACTACTACTACTACTACTACTACTACTACTACCACTAGATGAAAAGAACAATAACTGACAACTCCACCAATAAAGACAAAACAAACACGTGACGTTTCGGTATAACCCTTAGTCAGACAACAAACGGTGTATATCTAGAATCTACATCTAAGCATTAGTAAGGCATCACACAGTGTGATACGTCAGAAGAAAAACAGAAAGGAGACAGAAATAAAGAAAAAGACGGTGATAAGAAAAATGAGTAGAAGGGAAAGTGAAGAATATATAGGAGCGAGAATGAAAGGTTCAGATCTAGAAAGAAATTTAAAAAATATGAAAATAAGTAAATAATAAAAGGTGAAAAGGATATATATATATATATATATATATATATATATATATATATATATATATATATATATATATATATATATATATATATATATATATATATATATATATATATATATATATAGAGAGAGAGAGAGAGAGAGAGAGAGAGAGAGAGAGAGAGAGAGAGAGAGAGAGAGAGAGAGAGAGAGAGAGAGAGAGAGAGAGAGAGAGAGAGAGAGAGAGAGAGAGAGAGAGAGAGAGAGAGAGAGAGAGAGAGAGAGAGAGAGAGAGAGAGAGAGAGAGAGAGAGAGAGAGAGAGAGAGAGAGAGAGAGAGAGAGAGAGAGAGAGAGTATGGGAAGCAAGAACGAAATAAGAGGATAACTATAAGACTAGATCTATATCTCACTGGGTCTAGAAAGAATAAATGATAGAGAATGAATGAAAGGAAGTATCAATCAAAGGCAAAACATTACAATGAAAGTGCGAAATGTATACAATTTAGAAATGTATCGATACAATTAAAGGGATAGAGTAAACGACTTATCTGAAATGCCAGATAGCACTAGCAGATATGCTTTCGAAGCACACGGGAGACGAACTGCGGAAGGGACTCAACTTTTCCCAGGATGGAAAGGGAGGATGGCAGGGTGAGGGTGGGACATTTTCATGTGGGGTAGTGGTGGGGTGGATGGGGTAGAGTGGAAGATGGTGAAGGGTAAGGGATAGTGATAGCGTGTGTCCGACTATGGGAGTTACTCCAGAGAAAATTATACAAATTGATGTAAGACGTTCATACCATCTGAGTTGATTGTGCCCAATCTTATAAGTTGATTCTTTATTGACTTCCTAGACTCAGCGCTGATGGTGCATGACCTGAGAATGCATACTTTTAGGTCATGGGTTCATCGATGTCTTGGTCCATTAAAAGGCAAAGGCACCGGCTCGCTTCCGCAGCTTTCAATATCTCTCTTGTGATGGCCACATCTGTTGGAGAGTTGCAGGTCCGTTTCTCTGATGTAGGCCAGTCTGCAATGACTGCAACGAAGAGCATAAATGACATTGCGAAAACAGCAGGAGAATTGCCCATTCACTGTCCAAGTCTGTCTAGGGAACTGATTGGTTGTGGAGCCATCCACAAAGGGGCATGTCTTGCAGTTAGGGTGTTCACATCGGATGGTGCTCGGCGGCAAGGAGTCAGTAGAGAGGCGACTGTGTACAAGGATATCCTAAAGGCTAGTGTGTCTCTTGGAGGCAATCAACGGAACGGAAGGGAAAACACGTCTAGTTTTGCCACTAGCGTGTAGAATTGACAGGTTCTTGCGGACAATATTAATGACACGGTGTGTCTGCGGGTAATACGAAAGGATAAGTGGTAAATGTTTGGTCTTTTTTCTTCCTATGATGTTGAGGGCGTCTTTACGAGGTACAATTTTAGCTCTCTGAAGGATGGCTCTAGGCTAGCCTCTGCGTAGGACGAAATCAAACATCTTAGGCGCTTCCTCTGTGAAAAGGTGCTCGGCGGAGGAATTGAGGGTATGAAATTGTATCTTTGCAATGTGGTGGATGAGAGGATGTGTAGTGGAGAGAGTTATGACTATCTGTATCTTTGTAGAATATGGTAGTTGCAAGACCATGTTCGGAGGGAGAAACGGTGATGTCTGAGAAGTTAACAATAGATGTAGACTGGGTAAAAGTGAACTTGATAGATTTGCAAAGTTGTTTGCAAAATCGAAGAAACGGTCATAATCAGTAGCAGACATGGTAGTGATACCAAACCCATCATCAATAATTATACCGTTTATACGTATTGGGAAGGGGACCAGGGTATGCCTGGACTAATCTATGCTCAAGATAACTCATGAATACTTGAATAGGCAAGCGTATGAAGGTCCCATCTTAGTGCCCATGGCAACTCCGCTGATTTGCTAAAAAAACTGGCCATTGAATTCAAAAAGGATTAAGATTAAGCCGGAGTTCTGCCAAATGGAGAAGGGTGGTAGTGTTGATCGTCTGGTCCGATTGCTGGTCCAGGAAGAATTTAAGGGCTTGAAGGCCCATGAAATGGGATATGGATGTGTAGAGGGAGACAACATCCATGAGGAAGAGACGTCTAGGGTTTGTGTCTGTAAATGACATACTATCAAAGAAAGTGGGGGCTTGGTTGGTATCCTTGATGAATGAGGGAAGAGCTTGGACAAGAGGCTGGAATGGTGAGTCCAAGAAGGCAGAAATGCGTTCAGTAGGGCAAGAGCAGGTTGATACAATGGGTCTACCAGGGATGTGAGTGTTGTGGGTTTTAGGGAGGAGAAAAAGCAGTTTACCGAGTTGGCTGTTGTTGGGTGTAGAATTTTCGCTTTAGATGGTAGAGTTTTGGAAGTAATTAGTTGGTTAATAGTAAGGGTTACTTTATCATTGTTAGCAAACGTGTTATTGGAGGGACGGGAAATATAGAACTTGTTGTCTGTGCCGGTGAGTTGACTTTGAGTTTCTTGGATGTATAGTTGCTTGTCCCATACGACAACAGCACCATCTTTGTCAGCCCGTTTCATAACAAAGAAGAAGAAGAAGAAGAAGAAGAAGAAGAAGAAAAGAAGAAGAAGAAGAAGAAGAAGAAGAAGAAGAAGAAGAAGAAGAAGAAGAAGAAGAAGAAGAAGAAGAAGAAGAAGAAGAAGAAGAAGAAGAATCATCGACAGAACTGATCCTAAAATACGGTGTACCACAGGGTTCAATCCTAGGACCAATACTCTTCAGCATGTCCACTACACCGCTGTGTGATGTTATAACCGACCAAGGACTTCAGTTTCATCTATATGCTGATGACACACAAGCTACATTCCATTCTCTTCTTCTGATGAAACATCGGTCAAATTACAAATGGAATCCTGCATTGAAAATATCCGAAAATGGATGGGCCACAATAAATTGAAATTAAATGATAGTAAAACGGAATGGATAACTTTTGGCTCAAAGCATAATCTTCAGAAAATCAACGTGAATAACATCCTTGTTGGCAATGACACCATTGAAGCCAATTGATCTGTCAGAAATTTATGCTTCATTTTTTTTATCAGATTCTATCCATGGAAAGTCACATAAAAAAAAGATCAAGCAAAAACGTTACATTAACCTGAGAGGGATACATAAAACTCGTCAGTATTTGGATGAAGAAACAACCAATATATTTTCGAGAGACTTATTTCTCATGTTGTTGTCAATTTTTATTGACTCTTTCTTGTTTTTCTTTGATATTGTAAAGCGCCTAGAGCATCTCAATGTATGGACGCTATAAAAATCTCCATATTATTATTATTATTATTATTATTATTATTATTATTATTATTATCATATTATATTATTATTATTATTATTATTATTATTATTATGACACATGTTTTCAAATGAAAGGTTGTATAATCAAAACGATGAGAGAGAGAGAGAGAGAGAGAGAGAGAGAGAGAGAGAGAGAGAGAGAGAGAGAGAGAGAGAGAGAGAGAGAGAGAGAGAGAGAGAGAGAGAGAGAGAGAGAGAGAGAGAGACAGACAGACAGACAGACAGACAGACAGACAGACAGACAGAGAGACAGAGAGATAGAGAGAGAGAGAGAGAGAGAGAGAGAGAGAGAGAGAGAGAGAGAGAGAGAGAGAGAGAGAGAGAGAGAGAGAGAGAGAGAGAGAGAGAGAGAGAGAGAGAGAGAGAGAGAGAGAGAGAGAGAGAGAGCTAAAGGAACACTCAGAACTGAGAGAGCACAACCACCAAAGAGATAAAGAGAAGAGAAGACCTAGATACAGCTAGAGTTGCCCCAAGAGAGAGAGAAGAATGAGAAAGACAGCATGACTGGATGGTATATCTGGAAGAGCACTGGAAACAAACACAGAGTGCTCCCTTGCCATGTTACATAGCCTTTTCACGAAGATCTGGGAAAAGGAAGAATTTCCAAATGACTGGAAAGAGGGTCATGTTGTCAAATTACCTAAGGAGGGTGACCTCAATGAGTGCACTAACTACAGGGGGATAATACTACTGTCAGTTCCAGGGAAAATTCTCAACAGGGTTATCCTCTATAGACTTAAAAGGGTAATCGATACCCAACTACGAAGTGAGCAAGCAGGATTTAGACAAAATAGACCATGTATTGAACAAATAGCCACATTGCACATCATTGTTGAGCAATCGTTATAGAGTGGGATTCACTACTATACATCAATTTCATCGACTTTGAGAAAGTATTTGACAGCCACCATAAGGATTCTCTATGGAAACTCCTGCAACATTATGGAGTATCCTTAAAGTTTGCAAGAATAATACAGAAATCATATGAAGATATGACTGCGAAAGTAGTACATGCTGGAGAAGTCTCTGAATCTTTCAGCATCAAGACGGGAGTTCGCCAAGGCTGTCTTCTTTCTCCCTTTCTGTTTCATTTAGCCATCGATTTCCTGATGAAAAATGCAACAGACGGGAACAGAAATGGCATTCAATGGACTACAACAAATCAAGTTAACAACCTAGACTTTGCCAATGATATCGCTTTGCTTTCACACACGCACAAGCAAATGCATGAGAAAATGGATGTCATTGAGACCATAGCATCATTTGTGGGACTCAAGACTTAACTACAAGAAAACCAAGATTCTTTGCAACTGCAAAACCTGCAACACTCTGCCAATAACCCTAAAAGGACAACCGCTGGAAAATATGGAAAAATTTTGCTACCTGGGTAGCATGATTGATGGCAAGGGAGGTGTGGAAGAAGATGATAAAACCAGGATACAGAAGGCATGACAAGCATTTTTAAGCCTTAACAAGGCATAGTCCAGCAAAAGTTTATCAGAAAGAATCAAACTAAGAATATTCAACTCAAATGTCAAGTCAGTGCTAACATATGGCTCAGGAGAATGGAGAACCACAAAAACTACCCTACAAAAAATACAATCATTCATAAATAGATGTCTGAGGAGAATTGTCAAAATATTCTGGCCTGAAGTTATCTCAAACATTAATCTATGAGAAAGAACTGGACAAGTATCAGCTGAAAAAGATTTAAAAACGAAAGAAAACGAGGTGGATAAGTCACACGCTTAGAAAGGACCCCAACACAATAACAAGACAGAGCCTTACATTGAACCCACAGGGTAAAAGATCGAGGGGTCGACCAAGGGCTACATGGAGAAGAAAACTGGAGGGAGACATGTAGAAGATGGGGCAAACATGGAAATCTATGGAGAGGCTGGCCCAGGAGAGAAGTGATTGGAGATTGTTTGTTGATGGCCTATGCTTCCCAGTGAGCTAAAAAGGCAGAAGAAAGGGATTAGACCACTGTACCTTACGTGGATGGTGGAACTGCCACGTTGAGGCCCCCTACCGGGCCTTGTCATTTTCTGTCAGGGTTAACTCCCTTAGCCTTTGGTCACCCAAGACCAGCCTGCAAGGCAGAAGGTTGTTTTCTGTCAGGGTTAACTCCCTTAGCCTTTGGTCAGCCAATAGCCGCCTGCAAGTGCAAGCAAGAGACTCATGGAAGGCAGGGCCGCCTAATCCCCGTACAGGTGGAAGACAGGGAAGACAAGGATTTTCAATTTGATTTACCCACATCCAAAACTAGTACTAAGGTGATCTTTGGGCTTTCGTAGGATTTTTTTATTTTGCCTGGACTGTCCTGTGTAAACGGCTTCATGGTCCTTGAAGAAACTGTACTTGTATCACCCTAGGAAGACGGATAATTTTTTCTTATTTTTCACTGCTAGTTGGTAGGCTGCTCGAGTTTTAAGTTTAAGCCCCAGAAACATATTTGAGCTGAGTTGGAAATAATTGACTACTCCCTTTTCTTCAGGGGACTCGGTAGTCTAGAAGCAAGATGTCGGCCTCTCATGCCAAAGGTCATGGGTTCCAGCCCCGTTAACGGTTGTCAAAACTTCTTGTGTTTTGTTTTAGTAAAATCTAGCCCCTGAACCAGATACGTGGATCGACACCTAGTCCCATCAGCGACGGACGATAAAAAGTAGGCCCCGCTGTGTGCAGATCACAACACTCTGTGCACGTTAAAGATCCTTTGGCTGTGTTGATTGGCAGTCTCTGTTTTATATACAAAGCTTTGAAAACTAATGCACTGGATCCAAAATGGAAGTCTCCCCACCCTCCCCTAATAATGAACTTTTTTACACTAGGTTAAGTATATGCTGGATATATTTGTGACCAAAAGTTATAGAGAACTGTCGCAAGGGTCAGCTAAAACTATAATTACATGTACATGCATATACATCTCAAAGTCTTGGCAGGTTTTTTTACTCATCTGATCTATACAAACAATAATATAATTAAAATTAATAACAAAACAGACTAAAATTTAAAACAAACATGAAGGAAAAACGAAATCAAATTCACAACATTCTGTATGGCTATCTTTTGTAATCACTCATTTTATTTACGTTCACATTCAATGTTGTCTTCATTCACACAAGAATTTCATCATCTACAGGAAGGCCTGCATAATGCAATGCCTTTCTTTCTCAACAGTTTCTTTCTTCCATGATTTTTGCCCCAAACTTTCTAATATCTCTGACTTAATCATCTCAATGAAACAAGTACAATTTACAATACATGTAAAGATCATCTTTTTCTAGCCTGTTTTCTCATTTGTTATCCGCACCGCTTTCAGCTGACGTTTTTTCGTCACTTTTTGAAACGCAGTTTTGGTATGCTTCGGCGACTTCTGGATTTTGTGATGCAAATTTTTCAGGCGTGTTTTGCTTGAGCCAATCTGAAGAGTTGATCTGGCCGCTCAAGGTTGTCAGGAGATTTTCAAGGGAATCTTGTCCTTGAAAGATACAAAGAACACAAATATAATAATAATAATAATAATAATAATAATAATAATAATAATAATAATAATAATAATAATAATAATAATAATAATAATAATAATAATAATAAAAAAAGGAAAGTTCCTTTCAGGCCCATAGAGCCGGTTTTTCTAAAGCGTGACGAGAAACAGGTGACAATAATCCCCTCCTGGCCAGGACCCTAGTCTGATGCAGGTTTTCACTCCCAAGTTAGTGCTTGTACCCATTTACACCTGGGTAGAGTAGGTAAAATGTGTGTTAAGTGTCGTTTTAAAGGAACACAACGTCGGACCTGGCATTGCTAGGATTCAAACTCGGGACTTCATGATCTCCAGTCCGACAGCCTAACCGCTTGCCATTATAGTAATAATGACAATAATATTAAAAACAATAATAAGGATAATGATGATAATAATAATAATAATAATAATAATAATAATAATAATAATAATAATAATAATAATATTGTTTATTATAGGGCCAGGGCTAGTGAAGAAGTGGTAAAATAAAATCCCTGAGATCTCTTTCATGACAAACAGTTACTGGCACTAGTGGTACTCTCCACTTGATACTTTATGGTAGACATGTATTAGATGAAAAGAGAAAAAGAAAAAAAAGGAATTATTCACATAGTGCCGATACCCATCTAGAAGCCTTTCCAGCCCTCCTTTCTTCTCACGGTGTGTGGGACAAGCAATGCACTTGCACAAACGCATAGCAATATACGCCGTTTCCCATGCGTGCTGTGCTGGTCTAGACTTTGCACAACACACATTTATCACTGTCACTTTCATTGACACAGCCTTTCACACAGTCCGAAAATGCTTAATCCGAAATGAAATCTCTAGTCCCATGAATTTCAGATTAATTGCTTTCGAGTGCAGTTTTTTCTACGTATTTGTCATTTAGATAGAGGATAAGCGTGCATTTTACATTGTTTTCTTTATTGTCCTATGCCTGCGTTCTCATTTTTTGTTCAAAACAACACAGCCAACATAAATGAAAACATTATCTTATAGCATTATTCAAATATTAATGAAATATACTAAATATTTATCTAAAAGATGTGTGAATCAAACCGTTTTATTTTCCTTTCTTCACTTCCCTGTCCCTCTGTGCATGATTATAGAGCCAGAAATAATCAAAGAAATATTTTCTTTCAAGTTATAAATGGCCAACTGCTTATTCCATATCATTTTCAACTTGATACACAAGAACAACCAGATCAGGCTGTCAAACATTTATATGGTTCCACCTTCAAACATTGATTGTCAACTACACTCATTTTACCCTAGTTCAATAAGGCTGTGGAATGGACTGCCAAAAGAAATAAAACTCGGTAGTAGCACTGAAGACTTTAAAAACAGAATTAGACAAACCACATTAAAATCAAAATTGGATTCACAGTTTTGAGTTAAATTACTTAAATTAAAATATGTGTGCTGACGGCAATACTCAAGAATTGAGTTGGACAGCTATTACGAAGAAGAAGACAAGTCGTCACTACAAAATAAATTAAAAAGAAAACTACTAGGTGAAAAACAGAAATGTCAAAGAATGGAGGAAGAAAAGGTGCAGAGGACCTAACAAGAGCACCTATCAATCACCCTCTACGAAAGACTTACCTCCTTTTGTATTTCCCTTAGCCGATCCTTCCATTTTTATTTTTTTCGTTTCTCTGGCTTTTAATCTTTCACGTAGCAAAAAATTGGGCACGACCTGAAAACAATCGCAAAGATTGAGCAAACCTTACAAATAAATTGATGTGATGTAGAACTACAATGCAACAATTATTATAATATGGACCCAACGTATAACAAACCAACCTTTGTATTTACATGAATACAAAATACAATGGGGCCTATGGTGCACTTTTGCATTTCTTCCCCAAGTCACGTGCCAGTGGTGTTGACATTATTTATCCGTTACCGAGTCATAGATTTAACCATGGCTTATGTTGACGATAGTACTACTACTACTACTACTACATGCGGCAGGTTTCACAAAATGGGCCATTTACATTTCCCTCTTTGTAGTGAAAGAAAATTATGTATTATATATCAAATTAAAGGTAAAAATCTAAGGATTGTGAATATGTATGTGCTGCGATTTTATACCAACACAACTTTTTAAAAACGAAAAACACCACACATTCTTAGCATTATCCATGATGCTGGCAGGGGCTGAAAAAGATAAATAGATAAAAGTTAAATGGTAATTTGAAGAGTTTTTTGTTGTTGTCTGAGTGATAACTTAAGTTGAAAAACATTAAAAAGTCCTTCAGCTAGCAGAAGGCTCTTTGGGTTAAATTGGAAGGAACATGACATAAGAATGTGTCCCTGAAGCTATTTCATCTTTCTTTAATAACTGATTCACAGTGGATTAATTACACCCATGAAAGATAATATGCAATGGATTAATTACAACCATTTACGGTAAGTAGACCAATTATATGAGATCAATCGTACATGCTGCAAGACTTCTAAATTGTACATCTAAAAACACAATCATTAGACTCAAATAATAAATAACGATTATCCAGAGAAATTAAAGAGAGATCTACAGTAGATAATTATACTTAGAATACGAACCACTACAAGTCTAACGAGTAGCAGCCCCTATTGTACACAATAGGGGGTCAAGGACTTCCCAATACACCAGGTCAGGACCATCCAAAGATAACGGCCACTCGTCGTTCATGGCAGGAAAAGTGTAGTGACCTCCCTGACCCCTCATGTAGGACACCACAAGGTCAGCCCCCTCACCAGGGGGACAAAGGGCTGTCACCACTGCCACATATTTTTTCTGTGTCATTCAAGGAATCGATAACACTGAATAGAGAAGATTTCTAAAAACCCTTGAAAGGCTGAGCGAGATCTCCTAAGAATATTGTTTGTATAGGATTTTGAGACACTCTCTGCGAGTTGGAGTGGAACGTAGAGGGAACGTGCGGGATATCTAAAAACTCTAATACCGAAACCGAAACTCCCTATCGAACCGAAACTGTGAGCGAAATATGCCCAAGCCCCTACTATGGCAAAAATATATTTAAGCACTTTTTACCTTGATTTAAGATGACCTTGACTACTTACTTTTTTTTTTTTTAAACATGCTTCATTTATACCCCTAAAAATAACAAAGGTTATATAGCAAAATACTCAGGTGAGCCAAACACGCCCAAAAGCCCTACTACTCCCATTCTACCTTCCGGTGTCAACAAAATCAGGAAAATGAATGCTGTAAGCACCACACGCGACTAAAGAAACAATTTTGCGATAAAATAAGAACAGCCCAGGTCTAGTAATCTGAAATAGCAATGTCGGTTAAATTTAATACCAACTACAATTATAATGCGCACATATTGTCAAAACTCATAAGTCAGCAAGCGGTCTCCACACTTATGCCTGCCTAGTCTAGCGGCTCTACTTTCACTGCCGTGCTAAAACCCAGTCTCAGTGCTGATGCTCTCTCAGTCTAGTATCTCTACTTTAACTCGCCAGCAAGAACACTCATCTCCAGTGCTTATGATCGCCCAGTCTAGCGTCTCTACTTTCACCTGTCCACACGAAGACTCGTCTCTTTTGCTATTGTACACTACACTTCCGTAGGTCTACCAACTTATGATCGTTCCTATTTTCAACCTGTTGTTTAAAAAATTCTTATTAATTCAACACTACACAACTTATCTTGAAATTCTCACATGATATCCATTAAAGTACGCAAGATTTTTTGGTTGCCGCTATTTATGACTTTACAGCATGGAAATGCCTTTAAATGACTCCTAGATCTAAAACGATCACATTGTCAAATCGTCCATAAGGGACTGCCAATTTAAAACACTCATTAAAAGTTGCACAGAATCACAAAAATACTTACCTTTTACAACAGAATGAAAGTTTCAAAAGAAATAAAGATGCCCACAAGCGTTAAGCGTCCGATCTGGATAATTTGAAAGCCTGGAACGGAATGAACAAGACGCTGGGCGCCCTTCAGGACGTAACACAGGACTTTGGAGACTATATTCTTTACAAACTCCCAATCTTGATGCGTTTTTCAACATAAATGAACGTAGAAATGCACTCTTCTTCACTTTTCAGTAGAAAAACGGGATTATAAGATGGATTTATATCATATTTCGAATATGGCGTCAGGTCTATTTATAGACCGCCACTGTTACGCACGCACACCTAGCAAATTAAATTCCCCACATGGTCACAGTGAAACAAAGAAATCTCTCCTTCACTCTCAAAATCATTCAAACTTCCCTCCTTCACTCAGAAACAAAAGAATCGCGGTAAATTTTGTAGATCTACTTCATCAGCTGTCACAAGCTAACGTCGGAAAAAGAGGGAAATGCCGGCGGTCTCGATTCCTGATGTTGGTGACACAAAACAAAACACTAAATGTAATCAAAAGACATAATTTTATATTTGTTATGTCTTTAATGGATAAACAAATGCATAGTAAAAAAATCAAGGACATTCATTGATCCTGCTGTGAAATAGAAGAAATGAAAGTTTCAAGTTATCTTGGGGACCCATTTTTGTGAAACCTGGGATGTACTATCGTTTCATTTGTGTCCGTCATACATCCTGCTTGCTGCGAGCATTTATTTGACTCCTGAGACCTGTGTCTTTCGGGAGACTATGACAGGAAAGATGTTGGGGGGAGTGGGGGAGACATAAAGTAAGGCAACAAGTCGGTACATGAAGGGCTATAAGCTTATAAATATATCTTATTACATAAGGAGGGGGATGGTTGGTGGGGGTGCCGCAAATTCTACTTCTTTGCTTTCATTTCCAT
>JAXRKP010000339.1:65000-125000 GCA_037039925.1 Doris montereyensis | reverse complement strand
ATTTGATTGGTTTTGAGTCGATTGTTGTTATGCTGAATTTACAAAAATAAGTTTCTTACACTTGCTTTGCGCACTTGGTGTACTATTATTCTATACATTTTAGTTTGTTTTTCTTCTTTAATGATTTGCATGAATGTATTCCCACACGTTATCATTGTATCCAGCAAAATGCATGTATTATCAAGACCTATGTATCACATACTAGAATCAGTATCAAGTACAGCTACTAGAAACTAGAACGAATCAAAGCCATTTGAAGTGGTTCCTCAAGGGACCTAGTCCTAGAGTGTGTCTCCCCTCCTCCCTCCCTCACGTGTCCCTTTGTTTCGCAGGTATCGTTTGACTCACAGTTACCTTGTTCTGGCCTGGATAGCAATTAGTGACCAAGGAGGCCAAATTTAGTTGACCCCTTTGTGTCTGCAGGTAAACTGAACCTCCGTGCAGCACAAGACGGTGCCGCCTTTAATGATTTTAAAAGGAGAGTGGGTGGATTTGTAGAGAGCATCATCCACGATTTATTTTGTCCACGATTTGGAAGGTTTAGCACTCAAGGCTGCATGAGTACTTAGATGAGCTACAATATGCGGACTGGTCCAACGTGTCCTATGTTTGCAGGAATTTCAGCTCGAGTATGCTAGTACCAGTTTACCTGAGAAAGAGGGAGCAAGAGGTCCCCGGTGATGTAAAGGTGAATCTTCTCAATCTATTAGCAGTGAACTTTCTTCTCTTTCTACGTGTACATGTATTTGTACTTGCTTCTCAAGTTTGTATATTGTCGCTGTTACACACATGTAATTCGCTCTTCGATCATGTAGCTTTGTTATTTCAGTATTTGCAATCCCTTTGTCTTGTGCTTAATTTACATGCTATTGAGATGCTTTGATAAGTTAGTAAGTTACGCTTAATGTTTGCATTATATTGAAATATCCCCATATTGTTGGTTAATCAAAGAGGGGAGTGTTTATAAAATAATGGTAACAAACGATAATGGAACCTAAATTTAAGTGTATTTACAATAAAGACAAGGTAGCTAGCTGGTGTGAGCTTTTAGCAGAATAGTTGGCATAAAGATATGTAAGAAAGAAGGTGGTTTCTATATTTGGCTTTCAAATCAGTGTTGTAAACTGTCCTACATCCCTTGTGCTACATACAAATTATTTTCATCATCATCATCATCATAGTCATCATCATCATCATCATCATCATCATCATCATCATCATCATCATCATCATCATCATCCTCTTCATTATCATCTTGATTATCATCATAATTATTACAAAATTTTATCATCATCATCCTTATCATCGTCATCATCATCATCATGATAATCATCATCATCATTGCATATAATTATTATTCATTGTCATCATTATCATCGCAATCATCACTACTACTACCACTACTACTACTATTACTACTACTACTACTACCACTATCACTACTACTACTATTACTACTACTATTACTACTACTACTACTACTACTATTACTACTACTACTACTACTACTACTACTACTACTACTACGTAACTACTACTACTACTACTACTACTACTACTACTACTACTACTACTACTACCACTACTACTACGACTACTACCACTACTATTAATTCTACTATTACAGTCAACTCTTTTACTATTATTACTACTACTGTTGCTTCTACTAACGTGACTACTACCACTATTGCTTCTACTACTACAATTACTGCTCCTACTACTACTACTACTACTACTACTACTACTACTACTACTACTACTACTACTACTACTACTACTACTACTACTACTACTACTACTACTACTAACTACTACTACTTACTACTACTACTACTACTATTACTACTACTACTACTACTACTACTACTACTACTACTACTACTACTACTACTACTACTACTACTACTACTACTACTACTACTACTACTACTACTACTACTACTGCTACTACTACTTTTTAATATATTTGTGGTATGCTATTTTCAAAAATTCATTTAAACATTTTTTAAATAATAAAACAAAAATCCGATCCAACAAAAATTTCGATATTATATCAAATAAGGTATGTGCCAAGTTTGAAATAAATTTTTTGAAAATGAAAAAGCCTATCGATATTGAACTTGGTGAAATTTGGGAGCAAAATCCAAGAGGCTGCCGTTTCCATGGCAACCGGATGCATCCAAAAAAAAACGACACATACTCTGTACACCATACCAATTGCACCTATATATAAATTGATAGGAACACACGGGGAAAAATGTCCTTTTGTTCATTATTTCCTATCTACTGTTTTATTTCTCAACGTATCTTCATGAACTTTGGTATGAATGATAAGTCGGGGACACAACAACAACAACAACAACAACAACAACAAAAAGAAGAACAACGAAACGAAACGAAACATGCTTAATGAGAAGAACAAGAACAGGAACGACAACAAGAACAAAAAAAAACAAGAAGAACAAGAACGATAACAAGAACAACAAAAAGAACAAGAACGAGAACAAGAAAAAGAAGAACAACAAGAAGAACAAGAACGAGAACAAGAACAAAAAGAAGAAGAAGAACATGAAGAAGGAGAGAACACGGATACATGTATTATCTGCTTACGTAGTAGTAGTAATAATAATAATAATAATAATAATAATAATAATAATAATAATAATAATAATAATAATAATAATAATAATAATAATAATAATAATAATAATAATAATAATAATAATAATAATAATAATAATAATAATAATAATATAATAATAATAATAATAATAATAATAATAATAATAATAATAATAATAATAATAATAATAATAATAATAATAATAATAATAATAATAATAATACTACTACTACTACTACTACTACTACTACTACTACTACTACTACTACTACTACTACTACTACTACTACTACTACTACTACTACTACTACTACTACTACTACGACTTCTAATTATTTTTCGACATTCAATGTCTGCACGAAGTTTCGTCATCAGTGATATCAGTCGTTCATAAACTGTGTTCCCAATCAGCCCACCTGTCTTTTTGATGATCACCCTGTCAAGCCTCCTCCTATCAAATTTAGTTATGTTCCCACCCCAACTAGGAAGCCCGAAGAACACCGAACATATAACTGACGAATAGAACATTTGTAATAGGCGAGTATCGACATGAAACGATCTCAGTTTTCTCACGCAATAAAGCCGTGTGTTCGCTTTTTTCATGATGTTGTCTGTGTTGTATGGATATTGTTGTAAGCATACTTCAAAGTTCAAAAGCCAGAATCAAGGACGGTCAAGACAACTGAACAATTCAGTACCGGTTAACTTTTAATTATAGTGATCTATATCTTTGCCTAATATAATAACATATAGGAGCGTCCTATGAATAAAGGCGATTTCAATACAAGAAAACAATAAGTAAAACTTGAAAGGCAAATCAAAGTCTCTAGAAAGGTTCGAAACAAAGCAGTTATCGAATGGGACTTCTTTAAAGACAACAATTCGAGAGTAGCTTCCCTTGTCAAATGTCAGTTTCCGTTGTCAGGGAATGTAAACACTTGAGTGCTTTTTGGACTGTCTTTTGGACGAAATAAGAAATAATGGATGTTTTGAAATGTGATTAAAGGTCACAAAAAAATGTCATCAACAGCTTTTTTCGCAGAAATGGAATGCGAGGTATTTATGTGCTTTTCTTCATGCTAAAAATGGACACAAGCTACATCCATGTCTCTTGGTTTGCATCTTGCCGCATTGACAGGTGGATGCACTATGCCGCCCATCGCGGCCAGATCAAATCCACAGATAAATCCTCTTTCTAGCAGTGTAGGGCTTTCAAATGATATTCATTCAGGGCATCTCCATAGCGATGGATTGCATACGATGAAAGAATATTCACTCATTACTCACATAGAATCTCTTAAAGCTGTAGCCAATGGAAACATTCCTTACATCAAGCCCAACACTAACATTGATAGTGCAGTTGACACTTGTACTGTCAAACCCATCGACGCTGCCAATGCAAAACAGATCTCGGCGTCATCTTGTCATCAAGGCTTCCCACAAATTGTTTCTTTGTCACATATAACTGATCATTTGGAGTATACTGAAGCCAGACCTCCGTCGTCCAAAAAATGGGCACTAGATCCAGATTCTGTACCTGGCAACTTACGGACAGATTCTGCAGGAAAGCAAGTGTCTCTAACTTTGGAAGAAATCTTGAGTTGTACTTCTTCTTCAATGGCAAAGGGAAATGAGAATGAAGATGATGACGACGATGGTGATGGTGAAGATAACGATGACTCTGTTATTCCCAAGAAAATTAGTTTGAAGCAGAGAAGGAAATCTGCCAAATGTAAGTGAAATTTAATGCTTTTTCACTTTTTAGCCTTGATTGATGTATAAAGTAACACAAATCCTACATAAACACAATCACAATATCCAGAAAGTATAAACATTAATTATCAGGTAGTGTGTATCGAGTCATCTGAATGAGTGGTTACACATTCTGTGTAGCCACTCCTACAATAATTGATGATATCAAACAGTCTTCCGCATTTCCTTCTGTCACTTTCGTTTTGAAGACGGTGGAAACTCACAAAAATTTGTCCGATGGCAAAGAATTTAAAACATTCAAAGAATTTCTTCACACTCTTGATCAAAGGCAATCTGTATTGAGAGAGATATGGATGAAAGATACTGGAAGCAGACCTCTCTCTCTCTCTCTCTCTCTCTCTCTCTCTCTCTCTCTCCTCTCTCTTTCTCTCTCTCTCTCTCTCTCTCTCTCTCTCTCTCTCTCTCTCTCCCTCTCTCCTTCTCTCCCTCTCTCTCTCTCCCCTCCCTCTCTCCCTCCCTCTCCCTCCCTCTCCCTCCTCTCCTCTCCCTCTCTCCCTCCCTCCTCCCTCCCTCCCTCTCTCTCTCTCTCTCTCTCTCTCTCTCTCTCTCTCTCTCTCTCTCTCTCTC
Organism: Doris montereyensis; assembly: GCA_037039925.1. Lineage (NCBI taxonomy): Eukaryota > Metazoa > Mollusca > Gastropoda > Nudibranchia > Dorididae > Doris > Doris montereyensis. Next base: position 120,037 of record JAXRKP010000339.1, on the reverse strand, counting down.
TCTCTCTCTCTCTCTCTTTCTCTCTCTCGCTCTCGCTCTCTCTAGCTATACAAAAATAATTAGATTCAAGAATTTTGTTAAACAAACAACATAAACCTAACTCATGTTTTATCCACTCACTTCTCTGGTATGGTAAACAACTCTGTTTTGCTGTTAGATGTTATGAATGTGTTCATGAATGAATCGTACAAGTACAATACGATATTCATCCCTTTTCTTTCTTCCCATCTTCTTCTTCAATTTTTACTCAGAATTAACCAGCAGCTGCACAGCGGAAAGAATGTATTTGGCGCCACCAGTTTATAACACGAGTGGCTACACAGGATGTGTAACCACTCATCCAGATCCTCGTTACGGACTAGTTACCTAAATATTATTTTTATCTTGTTAGACTAGAACTCTTAAAGTGAGTGAACCACTAACATCCAGCAATCACATAATATTATAAACCTTGATCCATCCTTAATATTATCAAAAGATTTTTATCAAAACATTTTTACCTCTTTGAATGATTGTAGCACTTTTATAGGATAATGTAATTCATCAATCTGATATCTAATTATATGTAAAACTAGATCTCTACACATAATGTAAACTGTAAAGGTAGTTTTATGCATCTAGGTTTCATGACTTAGAATAATTCATTTTCATCCTACTCTCATTCACAACTTTGCATGTCATTCATATGCTACACAAATTAGTTGTCTGTTTTATTTCACAATTGCTTTTCTTAGTAGGCTATTTTCAAAATTGCATTTTTAAATCAGTTCCTTTTTTGTATGGATTTAGGCTATTGCTCTTTTCAGGTACAAGAAAAATGCATGTGCCTTATTTTCTTTATTAGTACGGCAGTGCAAGGACACAGGAAAATGGAAGAAACAACACTGCGGCTTTTATTTGAATGTATGCTGCTATTAGAGATAATAGTTATAGATAATGCCTTCAATTTGAAGAGGTACTGCTATTTGAACTAAAATAAAGGTATAGAGCATGGCTTCTGTTTGAAGAGATGCTGCTATTAGAGATGAAATAAAGATAGCAATTGTTTGTTGGGACCTGGGACAACTAGCTAGATGTTTCATGATTATCAGTAGTAGATATCACATGATCTATGCGACACACTTGTGTTGACCAGTGAGGCCTTTGTTACCTGATCCTAGTCAAACATCGCATGTGTGTAGAAAAGACTAGTTTGTAACTTTCGCTTACAATAATGGTGACTGAATAATAATTATCTGTCACTGCTGAGTTTCAGCTGATGGTTGCTGAATGTGCTAAGGAGAGCTACAAGATCTGTCGGGTAACGAGTTATAATATGAACTTACAGGTACCCGGTACAGTGTAAAATAATGTGGAGAAGCTGGATTAGTGACAGTTAGGGCTAAATCGAAAGAGTTGTGAGTGAGGCCTAATGCTTCTTATAGAAGAGGGTCGTTGTTAGAGAAAATACAGTAGATTGTATTGGTGTTTAATGGAAACTGTAAAATGATGTGTGGCCTCTGCATTCTATGTATTCTTTAATTTTAAAGATAACTCAGTTGAAAACATGAATTACTGTTTGTTTTTATTCCACATATTACAGCTACGAAAAAAAAGCAACTCAAGAACAAGGAGTCCAACAAGTCACATAGTCAGAGCGGATTTGAGGAAAGGTCGTCAGGTCCTCAAACCGCCATGCCTTGAAGGACAATGGCAAGAAAACAAACTTCCATTATTCCCCTCTAGCAGGTGACATAGCTTCCATAACGGCATTATGCAAGGGAATTAAAATCCAACAGAAACAATCCAACAGTATTAGCATTCAGCAGGCACCGTATGCCCGCAAAGCATCCATAGATACCTCACCGCAAAATAAGACCCCGTTGTCCCTGAAAGCCAGTCTTGAAACAGCAATGGCAGAGTACACCAAGAAACACACTGTGTTCACGTCTCATACTAATCATCGAAGAAAAATGAACAATGCTGATGAGGAACATAGTAAAACAACAAAGGTTTATTTGTCTGAGAAACAGTCAGGATTGATATCTGATTGTGGAGCAAGTATCCCCTGCGCTCCACCTGCCACTCCTACCCCTGGTTTGTATGATATTGATTTTATATATATATATAATACAGCTTGTATACCTCGACTATGTGTTTGACGAAACCACAGAATCCCCGATTGATAACAAATTCCCAATCCAAAATCTTACAATATTCCTCCAAAACACTTATTCCACAAACTAGTTTTCTGGTCCTAAGGAGTTTGGGGAACGTGGGCTGTACTGTAAATAATAAATTCATATCAAGGTCATAACAGGCCATAGGACTAGAGCTTGTCACAATTTCTATAGCTTTAAGCAGAATAGGCGATACATATATATATATATATATATATATATACATAGAGGGAACTCCCAGTATCCATAAACATCAAGTAGAACAGGTGATAATATTTCACATTTCTATAGCTTTAAGCAGAATAGGCACAACTTCAGATCTAGCATTCTCGATATCATATATATATATATATATATATATATACATAGAGCTGAACTTATCCCAGTATCCATAAACATCAAGTAGAACAGGTGATAATATTTCACATCCTTGACAGGATGCTAGTTTGGTGTAGGCACTCATGTGCACCTTGGTCAAGCAAGGAAATGTGTGTTGGTGTCTTTCCCAAGAAGCACAACTTCAGATCTAGCATTCTCGGATATCAAACCCAAGACCTTACAAACTCAAGTGCAGAAGCCTAACCATTAATCATTACCTACCGTGAACGAAAAGCACCTTAGAAGCCATGAAAATTAAACTCTTCTACCCTGCCTTCTATAACTTCCATTGCGATGTATGGTAGCCTACACAGACAAGTTTTAAATCCTGTCCAATGTCATGATAACATGATGTTGGTGTTGCCCTGGTTTAATTTAGATATAGATTTTCTGTTTGCTTTTAATTTTCCTCTTGTTTCTTACTCTTCTAGGAGGAGAAAGTTTCATTCCATTATTATTTAGTTTTTTCCTCCAATGGTTTCTTTTAATCTATGTGTATTTCCTTTATTAAGTGAGTGTTATTTTATCTGTCATGTTTCAGATCAATTAAAACGGTTCGAATATGTGCCTTCTCTTCAAGACATTAGGGTATGTATACTGTTCTTCTTTACCGATAATTTAAAAGGGCAAGTGGGTGGATATTTTCACGATCAAATTTTCATTCTTGTCTTCATAGAATTGTTTTTAAAAACTCTCCCCTACACTTAGATGTACAATATAAATCATGCTGTTTCAGATCTTCCTTAATAAATGCCCTTAAAGTCCTTTTTTGAAAATATTTCTTTATTGATTAGACAAAGCATTTTTTCCCCTTTAAATTCTTTTTTTCTTCCCCTGATTTTATTCTCCCCCATTCCCCACCCCTGTCTCCCATTTAATTTTATCTCTTCTTCAAAATTTAATTCTTTTTTTATTATTTATTCATTGCGTGTTCAAACCTGCTGCCTTGCAATTCTCTGCACCTTCTCAGTCTCAGAGATCGTTCCGTCAGAGGCTTCAGATGATGGAGACGAGGGCCTTGAAAAAAGAGAAGAGGAAGCAAGAGAACAGCGTGAAGATAGAGAAAATGTCTATGAGGGAAAAGAGAACAGAGATGAAGAAAAAACAGAGACGAGAGGTAATCACTTGACAATGATATTTGCAGTGGTCTCAACCTAAGAGGTCGGTCCCTCGGAGACAATGAAAAGCGCCCTCCCATCCGGACAGTTTCTAAGACGATAACACTGGGTATAAACAAGACAATCATTACATAACGCTAATCATTCAGACCTTTAAACCTCAGCTCAGACTCAAACATGAGGGAGGAGGACGTATAAGAATAATGACAAAAAATGAAACAGTGAACATTTCTTTAAAACTTTGTGCCTTTTCTCTTTTCCTACCAATCACAAAACTGGGTAGCGATTGTGTCAAACAATTAGACCTAACTTAGTTTAAACCCTGAGACCGTCATCAGTCCTTTATCATGATGATCATCAGTAAAAAAAAACATGCTTCTATTTTGCCTTGGTCATGGCGGGGCCTTTGATCTAGTCAGGGTATTCTAATAACCACGACCAGTCTACATGTGTGGCATGTCAATGGCCTCATTCCTTTGGTGGGTGTCTGGCATCAACTCATCAACATCGAAGAGCCTTATCACTGGCTTGGCAGGATGTGATATAGACTAAAGGCCTACACCATGGTATACATGTTCCAAATAGAGACAAAAGTGGTATTGCCGATCGTAATTTGAACTTTTGTTTAATTGCATTGAGTTAAGCAGACCATGACCTCCTGACGAAAGAAAAAATCGGCCTCTTAGCCAGGCTGACATTTTTTTTTAAGTGGCCTATTGGACATGATACATGTAATTAAAAGAGGAAAAAATCTGTTAGATGCAAAAAGCAGCCTCTTAGGCGGACCAGCCTCTTATGAAGAGAGCTATGTATTTGTGAAAATTACATTTTGTATTTAAATTCTGTCTCTTTGTATTATTTTTAATCTTACATTGACTGTACTGGGCAGTGGCCAGGTAAGCACCTGTACGGGGACTAGGCAATCCCGCCCTCCACGGGTCTCTTGCTGCCTTGCAGGCAGGTCTTTGCTGACCAAAGGCTAACAGAGTTAACCCTGACAGAAAATAACAACCTGCTGCCTTGCATGCTGGCTTGGGGGACTAAAGGCTAAGGGAGTTAACCCTGACAAAAGATAACAAGGCCCGGTAGGGGGCCTCAAGGTGGCAGCCCTACTATCTACCTAGGGTACAGTGGGTCAATCACCTGCTTACCCAAAATCAACTAATTCAGAGAAATAAATATGATATACCCGGCTTGACCTTTCGAAGACGAACATGGAAACGAACACGGACTGTGGTTTTTGGAACATGGAATATTAGGGCAATAAATGGATTAGAGATAGAATTAGCTGGAGCAATGGAAAAATTCACAATAGACATTTTGGCCATTACAGAAACAAAGAACACGGGACAAGGAATAGAAAATGTAGGACTAAATCATGCTTTAATCTTCTCAGGAATAGATGTCAAAGATAGAGCTAGAGCAGGAATAGGCCTCCTAGTACATAAAAGACATGAAAAGCTACTAGGAAGTTGAAAATTTATAAACCCATGGCTATTAGAGGTATATATTAAACCAAAAGGAAGAGAAATTAAATTAATAGTAGCTTATGGCCCAAACGAAGAAGCCACCAAAGAAGAAAAAGATTTCTTAGAAAACGATTTACAAATAGCTGCAGCGAGTCTCAAACCCAAACAGCAAAGAATCGTTTGAGGAGATTTAAATGCTAGAGTAGGCAACAATGTAGAAACATCAGGAGGAGTAATAGGTAAAGAAGAGAGACAACAACTTCTCCAAATGGAGACAGACTAATAGATTTTTGCCTAAAGAATAACATGAAAATAACCAACACCTTTTTTCCTCATAGAGATATCCACAAATATACAACTACAAGAGTAAATGAGGAAAGATGTGAAAAGTCATTGATAGACTACATAGTAGTTAGTTGCTCCCTTTTTACAGTACATTGGACGCAAGAGTAAACAGAGGAGCAGAAATATTTAGTGATTATCACTTAGTGATTGCCAAAATTAAATTACTGACTGAAGAAAACAAACAGACAAGGAAAGAGAAGAAAGCTACTAACCAATGGTAAAAAAGATATACCGATCTAGCATAAAAAAAATTATCAGTGAAAGGCAGATGGATCTGAATGATAGCGCAATAGAAGAAAAGTGGCAAATGTATAAAGAAATACTCCTCAGTTGTACTGAAGAGGCCTGTGGTAGGAAACAAAATAAAGGAGATAGGAAAAGAATAGCATGGTGGAATGAGAATGTCAAGACTAAGATCAAAGAAAAGAAGAATGCCTGGAAGAAATACTTGCAAACAAATAGGCCAAAGGAAAGGATAGATTACGTGGATAAAAGCACTATCGCCAAAGGGGAATTGAGAAAGCAAATTAGAAACAATGGGAAGAGTTTGGACAAAGACTTCAAGAAAGCTATCAAGGAAATTAAAAGCTGATCTGGAGGGCATATTTGGATTAGAATCAATCAATGGCATGCTTTTGTTTGCACAATTTGGATAGCAATTTGCAACACATACACTTATTTCAAGATGATTAATAATTTCCTCTGAGTGAGTTGAATACAAGGTTTGGGCATTTGACAATTTCTCACTTCGAGCCCTGCCATTCCCCACCAGTGGCCTAGATCTATGTATTAGACATCATCACTGTCTGTCACCATTAGCTCACGGAATATTTCACAACTTTTGAGTAAGACTTAAAAAAAAGGTTTTACGGTTTTATTGTAATTGTGATGACGATGATAATAATAATAATAATAATAATAATAATAATAATAATAATAATCATAATCATAATAATAACAATAACAATAACAATAATAACAATAATAATAATAATAGATAGATAGAAGGTAGAGAACATTTCTGTAACACATATCCATGACTATGCTCTACGTATGTGATTCACAATATCCACACGCAATGATTTACATGGGCATATTTGGATTAGAATCAATCAATGGCATGCTTTCGTTTGCACAATTTGGATAGCAATTTGCAACACATACACTTATTTCAAGATGATTAATAATTTCCTCTGAGTGAGTTGAATACAAGAATAATGAACATCGAGTATAAGTAGTATATTTACATAAAATACTAATTTAAATTTGAATGACACAGAGCATTATGTTTGAGAAAGAATTAGACTTTTTTTCCAAAATTGCTTCTTACACCTATAGCGACAGACAGCAATGATACAATCATATATTACAGTAGTCTCCGGCTATGTGTATGCTGCCTAAGAGCATGGTCTCTATGCTAAACAGCTTTTGTTTATATAAATTTACACCTCTAAATGCACAGTTGCTGAGAAATACTCCGGCTAAGTGTCCGATTTTGGGCATTTTCCCTGCCGCTAAATAATTCATCTCAACTATGCTATTTGGTTCAAAAATCAATAAACTGCATATATACATACACACACACACACACACACACACATGTGGGCCAAAGGCAGTTCCAAGTCTGCAACTAACAACTTGGGAACTGACGGGAGAACAATTTTTCTTTCCATTAATTCCAACTGATGTCGCTACATTACATCACTATAAGTGAATCCGCCTAGGTTCATGGTTCACCTAAGTGCATGGTTTTCTTGTCTCCCAACGACCATGCTCTTAACCGAACACTACTGCATTTGATTTTGAAATCATTTTATAAAAGTTTGTTCATTGCTATGTATTTGACTTTGAGACGATAATTTTTGCTTAACTCTCCTATAACATTTTTGTCAGTGGCATATATAGACATTTTCATCCTAATGGCATTGATATCTTCTACTTCATTATTATTATAACTGACTCTCTTAGGAACTGAGTAATACTGTAAGAGTGCAGTGTATGCTATAACACAATCTTTTCTCATTTCCAATTTCAGATTTATGCCCTCAATAAGTTGATGACCGATGTAGAGAATGAACGTTTCAAGCAGTTCATGTTGAATGCAGGCTCCAACCTCTGACATTGACTCCTGCTAGTATTTCAGTATTGCAGTTTGAACAGTATTAGATTTGAGTATGATTTCTACTAGAACAGATACATGCAGAAATATGAAATAGGACGTAATTGTAATTATTCCCCTCATTATCTTTATACTGAGTGAGTGAATGAACGGAAATGAACAAAGATGAATGAGTGGTTAGGTTACGTGCAGAAAAGTGAACGTTCGTTGTGTATCAAGCTTTCAAGCAAATCACTCATTTCATTATCTTGATCTCACGGTTGAAGTACATCATGAATCCTTTTTTGTTCTTCTTCTTCATAATAACTGACCAACTCTCATCTTGAGTATTGAGTAAACATTAATCCAATTTTGGTGATGTGTTTATTAATTCTGTTTTTAAAGTCTTCAATACTATTGCTGAGTTTTATTTCTGTTGGCAGTCTATTCCACAGCCTTACTGTACTAGGGTAAAATGAGTGCAGGTGACAATCAATGTTTGAAGATGGAACCATGTATGTTTGACAGCCTGATCTGGTTGTTCTTAAGTTAAGTTTAAGCTGATCTAACGGAATAAACAGTTGGCCATTTATAGCCTTAAAGAAAATATTAATTTAATTTCTGGCTGTATCTTCTAAAGGTATCCATTGCAATTGGTTCATGTTGGTTTTGGCATTTCCTTTAGTGTATGTCTAATTAGCTTGCCTTAAACTGGAAGCAAAATTTGTATTTTAACTCCACATGAGTTTTCAATATTTTACTCTGCTTGTTGTGGGGGGGGGTTGTCTAGTTCTGATGGATCGTTTAAAGGGAAATAAGTAATATTGAATACAGATTTATCACAATCCCTAAGCCTCTCCGCTCTCCCCAAAAAACAAAACAAAAACAAAACAACAACAACAAAGCAAAACCACCTACCATATTCTTCGCCAACCTTAGCCCAACCCAAATGTTGTAATACTATTTGTTGAAATGTACATTAAGGCCTAAAGCCTGAAAACTTGATTTTACACCTCGTTTTTCATTTAGATCTACATTTAGAACTAAATCTAAATAAAAAATACAGATGTAGAATCTAGTTAGGATTCCAATTCCAGATCGAGATCTAGAGATTTGGAATCTTGATCTAGTGAAAATTCCGTTAATTTTGTTGATAAAACGTGGAAGGTAAAATAAGTCAAGAACTCCCTACTAGGTCACACACAAAAAAAGTGGCATGAATTGTAGGTATTTGATCTACATGTATACATTATAGCCAAGTGTTCACAAAATACAAGTTTTATTATCATTTAGGGCTCAGTGAAGCAGATAGCAGCAAGTTTTGTGTCTCTTACTTTTTTTCACGCCAGTTCCCCGCTTTGTAATTCCATTCCTAGAATCTAGATCTGTATAGCCGGTTTTGCAATGCTTTTGGTGTTGAAACGCCCTGGTCGAAAACTTTTGCTTTGTTTGGGTAGATCTAGCCTATTTCTGAGTTGTGTGTGTTTTCATTACTTTGACTTGTGCATGTTTCAATTTTTAAAGTCACTTGATTTATAAGTCTGCCTAAGAACTCGTTGTTTCGTCTCCGAAGACCGGATTTTTATGCGAATACCACTGTACCTAGGCTTTCATTACATTTCTTGAGCTAGATCTAGATTTAAATCTCATCTAAATCTGTCTAATCATAATAGGTCAAGTATTTAGATCCATATCTAGACTCTCTCGTCTATATAGATCCCCTTTATAATACGAAATGTATGGTATTTGGAGATAACTGCCTCAATAACTTTTTTTAAGGATTCAAATTTCATTCAAGAGAGATGCTCCATCCATCTTCCATTTGCCGTAATGACAACTCACAATCTGATAGTAAAGTCTAACGACACTTTTGCAACAACATTTCTGCTAATTTCTCGTACTTCTCAGAAGATATTATCGTTTAACTGCTCTTTGTTGAGGGGATCAGGATTTCAACAGACTTAATCCTTCAGATGTCCCCACAGAAAGAAGTCACAAGGGTTCAGATTGGGACTTTTGGACGGCAATTCAACTGAGAGATTGATTAGGGCCCTCAAAACTTTTTTGTAAGGTAATCCATCACAGCTTTAGATTAAATAAAATAATCTCGTAACCGGCCACACATAACTAATGAGTGACATTGACGTAGGTTTTATGTGACGTAGGTTTTGTACCCTTTCGTTCACTTGGTCGTCTCCCCAACCCTTTCTTGGTGGCCACAATGAGACATTAAGATGAAAAACACTCATTTTATTAAAATTATTGGTATGAAATCAATGTCACATCTAGGCCCATGAATGTTTGGTCATATTAAATGCCTTTGAATGAACTTTATTTGACCAAACTTTCATGTCAAATAACGGCATGAATAATTGAGTTATCAAACTTTGAAGCAGTTACTTTTTTTTTAAGAAACCCTGTATGTACACATTACATGTGTTTAGAATACGATATCTGGGTACGTTGTACGTATGATTTGAATACGATATCTGGGTTCGTTGTACGTATGATTTGATTTACAACACGGTTTATCCTTACCACTCTTAGCCTCACTATAATTTCAAACTTTATGTCCATTGGTAGTTGTAGGATGTAAGTAGCGCAGTTGGTCAATAGTCGGGCCAAGTGACTGTGACTGCCACGGAGGTGACTTGATCCCATTTCAGGCATATTTATTTTTCCAGCCCTCCTGTGAACCCATCTTCGAAGTTGATAGCTAAGTCTATCGAAATTCTGCAAAAGTAGAGGCAGTAAGGAAACCATTCGCAAACTATCATGGCATGTTTTGAAATAGAATAAATATAGTGCCGTCTGCGCGGCACCGAAATGTGTCACGCCTTAATGCAGCAGGTGTCACCCGTGTTGTCCCAAGTGAGCTACTAGAATGAAGTTTCTTGTCTAAAGAAAAAAATAAAATGACTGAAGTGGGGCTTAAATCCAGTATCTCTGGGTCACAGTGCAACGTCTTTTAACCTCTCGGCCATCTCGTTATATGCGTAGGAAAATCAGAAAAGTTTGTTCCTGAATACCTCATACTGATGGGGTTCACTTTGATTTCCTTACCGGTACAAATGTATATGTCCTTCGCTTGAGTGAGTTGAACACAAGAATAATAAATATTGAGTATAAAGTACATGTACATAAAATACTTATTTATAATTGAACTATTTTGTTTTAATTTTTTTGTGGACTGTTTTAATGTTTGGTTTTCTTAAATCTGTCTAAATAGCAATGGGTAACAATTCAAGTGTTCCATTACTGCAATTCAGTGCATTTTCCGTGAATTATGCATCAAATGACAAAAACATGATAATAGTAATATTAATATTACCTACTTCCAAATAGTCCATCCAACTTCAACGTTTACAAATTACACGTTGCATTATAATTAACACTACTTTGTAAATTTGTACAGTCGAATTAACAGAAAAATATTGAAATGAAATGAAAGTTTTTCCTTCGCCTCTCTTTTTGTTCAGGGCGGGAGAGGATGGGGAGGTGGGAAAAGAGATTTTTTTAGTTTTTAGTTTTTAGGGTTTGTGTGGGAAAAGAAAAAGAAATGTGTTGGTTAGCATGATTTATGATGTAAATATTTTCTCACTTAAGTTGTTTTTTTAATGAAGTTGTGAGATTTTTACTTGCCTTATTTATTCTAAGCTTGCCATCAAATTCGTCATATGTTATGTAAAAACTCTGTTTTATTACCTTCAACTTCAGCACATGCTGCTCAATCTGGAAATCTTTCTTTCAGCCAATTTCACATTCATTAAAAATTGCCCCAGTTTGTAGTCCCATATATGCATTAAACCAGTGAATCTCTCTAGCAGCTTACAGTCTTAGATATGTCATATTGATACTAAGTGTGTAAAGACACAATTTCATTTTTTGTCTAAGGGTTTGTATTTTGTTTGTTGTCTAAGGGTTTGTATTTTGTTTGTTGTCTAAGGGTTTCAAATTTGTTTGTTGTCTAAGGGTTTCAATTTTGTTTGTTGTCTAAGGGTTTGTATTTTGTTTGTTGTCTAAGAGTTTCAATTTTGTTTGTTGTCTAAGGGTTTGTATTTTGTTTGTTGTCTAAGGGTTTGTATTTTGTTTGTTGTCTAAGGGTTTGTATTTTGTTTGTTGTCTAAGGGTTTGCATTTTGTTTGTTGTCTAAGGGTTTGTATTTTGTTTGTTGTCTAAGGGTTTGTATTTTGTTTGTTGTCTAAGGGTTTCAATTTTGTTTGTTGTCTAAGGGTTTGTATTTTGTTTGTTGTCTAAGGGTTTCAATTTTGTTTGTTGTCTAAGGGTTTCAATGTTGTTTGTTGTCTAAGGGTTTGCATTTTGTTTGTTGTCTAAGGGTTTGCATTTTGTTTGTTGTCTAAGGGTTTGCATTTCTTTTTTGTCCAAAGGTTTGAATTTTGTTTAATGCATACAAGTAGTTACTAGGGCAAACATTGTTGTCATAGGAAAGCAGATAGGAATGCAAGAGAGGATATGAAGCCTGTAGAAAAAATCTATATAAAATATCTGGAAAAAAAGGAAAGGAAAGCTGGCGTACTTGTGTATGGCTAGTATACAATTTTTTGTTTCAAGTTTTTTTTCCTCCTCCTCCTCATCATCATCGTCATCATCATCATCATCATCATCCTTATCATTATCATTATTATTATTATTATTATTATTTTTTATTATATTACATGTATTATTATCATTATTCTTTTTTTGCATTATGACTATTAATAAAGAGGTCTTGTAGCCGAACCGTGGTGTTTTGAGTTTGTAATCACGACCACACTGGTTGAAGCCCCACCGCTGGCACAGATGGGTTTTTTTTTCCCAACATTGCACTCTTAGGAAAGGTACTTCACTCTACTTTCCTCACTTGACTCAGGTGTGAATGAGTACCCAACTATAGGTGGAGAAACATTTTGTCAGAGTGTTAGTATGAAACGCCTGATAGATTTGTGTACTATATACTTCTCCGGAGTTGAGATGGACTTTGAATGAAATGGCCTGCTGGGGGATAAATGGTGTACAGTTCATTTTTATCTTTATTTTTTTGTCAGTACGAATATTATTGCTATTATGAATGATGATGATTATTACTGTTACTATTAACGTCATGAATGTTTTTATTTTTATTTTTATTTTTAATGATACATGTATTATTATTATTATCATCATCATCATTGCTGTTATTGCGTTGTTATCTTTGTCATCATTGCTATTATTGTGTTTTTATTATTATCATCAGCCATTGCTTTTCCTGTGTTGTTATTATTATCATCATTGCTATTATTGTGTTGTCATTACTATCATCAGCCATTGCTTTTATTGTGTTGTTATTATTGTCATCATTGCTATTATTGTATTATTATTATTTTCATCATCATCATTGCTATTATTGTGTTGTTATTATTATCAATCATAGGCTGTCATTGTTACTGACTGTTAGTTACAGTGACTTCCTCGCTTTCCAGCCTTCAAAGCATTTTGAAAAACAACAACAACAATGATGATTGTAATGCATAATCATAATATTGTTTCTGTTCAAGCTGTTTTGTTATGATGTACAGTTGTACATAGGGGTGTGAATAGCAGGGTGGTAATTGTTTCTGTTAAAGCCGTTTTGTTATGATGCACAGTTGTACATGGTGGTGTGAATAGCAGGGTGGTAATTGTTTCTGTTAAAGCTGTTTTGTTATGATGCACAGTTGTACAAAGTAGTGTGAATAGCAGGGTGGTAATTGTTTCTGTTAAAGCTGTTTTGTTATGATGCACAGTTGTACAAAGTAGTGTGAATAGCAGGGTGGTAATTGTTTCTGTTAAAGCTGTTTTGTTATGATGCACAGTTGTACATGGTAGTGTGAATAGCAGGGTGGTAATTGTTTCTGTTAAAGCTGTTTTGTTATGATGCACAGTTGTACAAAGTGGTGTGAACAGCAGGGTGGTAATTCTTGTGGGTTAGACCCAAGCACTGAGGTATCTTTCATCTTTCAACTACTGTCCTGTCAGTCACACGGGATGACTTACTTAAACTCTGGCAGGTTGGCCCATAATGTATACCCTGAGATGACTGCATATGGTGGATAGGGTAGATTTCAACAACACATGCAGAAAGATTTGGCTTAAGTCATTTTTTTTTTCTACATGTGACAAAAAACTGGTTTATTTGTATAAAGGTGAAAGTGAAGTCAGCTCAAGTTGTGTTTTTTATCACTATATATATATAATTTATTTTTCATTGTTGACACCTTTTGATAAAACTAAATTTCAAAATGAAAAGCATTTTGAAAAAATACACTTTTATACACACAAAAAACAAACTAAGATTATTCCATTGTCATTAACGTTGATGTTTTACTTACTTTTTTGTTGTTGCTGATATTGTTTCAATCACAAGCAGATTTTTCTTTCTTTTAAAAGGTTAAAGTTTAAAGTGTTTTTACTCTTTTTACATTGAACTAAAGTATCATTGGATGATATTGTTATTTTAAAATTTTTTAAAGATTAATTGTTGACCCACTTTGTTGCAGGTTACTTATGTGCTGAACTGGTTTCTACTATAGATATTACTGCTTGTAAATGCAAATGCTGTGATAAATTATTGTGGTCAAATGAGGAATATAGCTGTCTTTTAATTGAGAGACGGGTGGATGTTCGTGTTCAGGAGATGACAAGTTAATGGAAGGGAGAATGAAGATTGATATATTTATCACTCAGCATGCTTTCCACTCTGTCTCATCCGATCGAAGCGTTGCCACCACTAGTTCTCTTTAGGTGACAGAATCAGTTTTTAATTTTGCAATCAGTTTGTATTTTCATACAGAATTTTGTTTAGAGCTATGAGAGTTGAGAGATAGAAAATTCTCCGCACAAGTTTGCTTTCCCAACACAAAAAGTATCATGTAATTAAATTAGATAGCCTACACTATTGAATGTCTGTCTCATGTGGAACAGAATTGACAGGACTAGGATTAGCCCTATAATTCCTATTATAACCGTTTCTTCTTATAACATCATTCATAGAATATCTCTGTTATAACTGGTTCTTTTTATACCAGGATTGATACTATTGATATGACTAGGAATATGATCCCCGTTCTAACCAGGCCAACTGTTATGAATGGTTCTGACTGTAATTTCAATTTGATTAACCAACATTAATAACATTGAACATGCCATTGCGTTATTCAAACTCAAATACGCTCTTTTCTTCATGGACATTTAAAATAAATATGTCTCTTTAATTAAAGATATATGCGAACAGGTAATGAATTATCTTGTTTCAATATAAAATTATGCTCTACTACTACTATTACTACTATAATGTAGTTACCTACTAGGGAATATAAATAACTGCTTGCAAGTCAGATGATACAACAGCAATAAACAAGTGAGACTTGGGATAAAAAACAAAGCCAAATCTTCTGTGTTATTATTTTTATACGAGTTATTGCATTGGTTATTTCTGTAATATGTCATATACATGTATAACGTGCATGGTGTTCTTTGACTTTACGGCTAACGAAAGAAAGACTCAAAGCTGACAAAACCAGTCCTCATATTGTGTGACAAAAACAGTCCTCATATTGTGTGACAAAAATAGTTCTTGTGTTGTGTGACAAAAACAATTCTCATGCTGTGTGACAAAAACAGTTCTTGTATTGTGTGACGAAAACAGTTCTCATGTTGTGTGAAATAAAGTCTTCACGTTGTGTAGAACCTAGCGATACTGTAAATGCACGCGGCTTTTGGGTACAGCGGTGCCCTCTCCATTCCAGCTCTTGCTTAGATCTACACACACACACACACACACACACACACACACACACACACACACTCTCTCTCTCTCTCTCTCTCTCTCTCTCTCTCTCTCTCTCTCTCACTCTCTCTCTCTCTCTCTCTCTCAGCTCTCTCTCTCTCTCTCTCTCTCTCTCTCTCTCTCTCTTAGATCTCTCTCTCTCTCTCTCTCTCTCTCTCTCTCTCTCTCTCTCTCTCTCTCTCTCTCTCTCTCTCTCTCTCTCTCTCTCTCTCTCTCTCTCTCTCTCTGTCAGTGTTTGTGTGTGTGTGTGTGTGTCTCTCTCTCTCTCTCTCTCTCTCTCTCTCTCTCTCTCTCTCTCTCTCTCTCTCTCTCTCTCTCTCTCTCTCTCTCTCTCTCTCTCTCTCTCTCTCTCTCTCTCTCTCTCTCTCTCTCTCTCTCTCTCTGTCAGTGTTTGTGTGTGTGTGTGTGTGTCTCTCTCTCTCTCTCTCTCTCTCTCTCTCTCTCTCTCTCTCTCTCTCTCTCTCTCTCTCTCTCTCTCTCTCTCTCTCTCTCTCTCTCTCTCTCTCTCTCTCTCTCTCTCTCTGTCAGTGTGTGTGTGTCTCTCTCTCTCTCTCTCTCTCTCTCTCTCTCTCTCTCTCTCTCTCTCTCTCTCTCTCTCTCTCTCTCTCTCTCTCTCTCTCTCTCTCTCTCTCTTTCTGTATCTATTATTTCTCCGTAAGTGCAGTAGGAAGATCGAGTGACGAAAGGCTCTTTAAAGAGACAGCAAGTGCTTCCATTTATTCATTCAGGCCTTTCCGTCATATGTGACGTCATGGCTGCACAAAGAACACTGCAGAATCAATCATAAGAGACATGCAATTTGTTTTAACTGTAAACGAAAATGATGGACAACTTACAGAATGATATACTACTTACAGAAAGCTTTAAGATAAAAACAAATGTAAAACAAAGTTGCCTACTATCATCTTGCTTTCTTTATCAGTTCACATTCTACCTTTCGGTGTGTGTGTTCAGATGCCCGAGATGAGCTTTCTCCAGGATGCCTTGTCCTGGTATTTTCTGTTTCTTTCCAAACAAGTTAAATGTCTATCCTTCAATGCCTTTTTTATATCGTCTTTCCACTTTTTCCGAGGTATACCTTTTGGTCTCTTACCTTGGGCTTTAGCACTGTATACTTGTTTAGCTATTCTATTGTCATTCATTCTGTTTAGAAGCCCAAATTATATCAATTGATTTATTTCTATCTTAGTTTTTATGCCACCAGCTTTGGTTTGATCGCTTATTGTTGTGTTTCTGATTTTGTCTCTTTTAGTTTTCCCTACTACTCTTCTTAGATATTTCATTTCAGCTGCCTGTACTCTACTGTATTCTCTACTGTCTAAGGTCCAGGTTTCACTGCCATAGAGGAGAGTAGGACAATAAACTGTGTTATATACTGCCATTTTGGTTTTTGTTGACAATTCTTGTTTACCTACAAATGCCTTTCCTATATGGTTATATAGTGCACTTGCCTTTTGAATTTTCTGGCTGATTTCTTCTCTTAGTTTTCCCTCTGAGTTAATCATTACCCCTAGGTAATTGTTGCCTTGAACTTGTTCTAAATTCTCCCTGGCCATTTTAAGAGTTTGTGTTATAGCTACCCTAGTTACTAGCATTGTTTTTGGTTTTCTTTGCATTTACTTTCATTCCTCTTTTATTTAGTTCATTGTTCATAATGTTAATATTCGGTTGAAAGTCACTTTCTGATTTTCCAAACAAAACTAAATCATCGGCAAATGAAAGCATTGATACATTTACTGGTTTGAGCTTCCACATACCTACATTCTTTTTCTTCATTTTTGAGGATGCCTTTGCCTTGAATCCATAAATGTGATGAACAAATGAGGACTTAAGTTACAACTCTGCCTTACTCCTATATATACATCAAATTCAGCAGATGTGTTTCCAGCTACTCTCACTGCACATCTTGGTTTATTGTAAAAACTTTTAATGGCTTCTATTAAATTTTGCTCTACATTGTGTTCTTTTAAGGAATACCATAATTTGTCTCCCCTCACAGTGCCAAATGCCGTTTCAAAGTCTATAAAATACAGGTATAAGTCAGTGTTTCTCTCAAGGAATTTTTTATTATTATTTGTCCAATTGTAAATACGGGGTCTTGTACACTTCTTCCTGGTCTAAATCCACTGTGATGTTCTTCAATCTGATCCTCTACTCTTTTCCTTAGTCTCATTTCCAGTATCCTGGCATACGCTTATTCCTGGTACGCTAAGTAGTGATATCCCTCTATAGTGTGAGCATTCCATAGTTGATCTTTTCTTATGTATTGGTACTACTGTTCCCTTTTTCCAGTCGTCTGACACCTGTTTTGACTTTCATGCTTGTTGGCATACTGCATGTAGTAGTTTGTCTGCCTCTCTCCCTTGGTTTTTAATCATTTCTGTATAAACTTGATCTGCTCCTGGGGCTTTTCCTAATTTTACTTTTCTTATAGCTGTTTGGATTTCTTCCATTGGTACATTTTCAGTTGTCTCCTCTGGATTCCTTGTTACTCTTACTAATTGATCTTTACTCCTTGTTTCATATGTTCTAGAGGGATTATGTAATTGTTGAAAATACTTTCTCCATGTTTCCATGATTTCACTGTCTCCTTTCATTATTTCTCCCTTGGCATTCTTAATTTGTCGTATTGGACATGCTTTGATCTTTCTCATGCTCTTCATTGCCCCCCCCCCCCCCTCCCCACCACCAGAACAGCTTTTGATTTCCATGATAGCTTTCTTGAAGTCTGTGTCCAAACTCTTCCCATTGTTCCTGTTTTGCTTTCCTCACTTCCTATTTAGCGATAGTTCTTTTATTCACGTAATCTATCATATCCTTTGATCTCTTTGTTTGCAAGTATTTCTTCCAGGCATCCTTCTTTTCTTTGATTTTAGTCTTGACATTCTCATTCCACTATGCTGTTCTTTTCCTATCTTCTTTAATTTGTTTCCTACCACAGACCTCTTCAGTACAACCGAGGAGTGTTTCTTTATACATCTGCCACTTTTCTTCTATTGTTATCATTCAGACCCATCTGCTTTTCACTGATAAATCTTTGATTGGTATATCTTTTTTACTGGTGGTTTATTTAGTTCCTCTGTTTTTGAGTTTAGTAGCTTTCTTCTCTTTCCTTTTCTGTTTGTTTTCTCCAGTCAGTAATCTCATTTTGGCAATCACTAGACGATGCTCACTAAATATCTGTGCTTCTCTGTTTACTCTTGCATTCAATGTATTGTAAAAAAAGGGGCTGCTAACCATTTGTAAATCGTTTTCGAAGACAGTTTTTCTTCTTGAGTGGCGTCTTCGTTTAGTCCATAAGCTATTAATAATTTAATTTCTCTTTCTTTTGGTTTAATATTTACCTCTTATAGCCGTGGGCTTATAAATTGCCCGCTTTCTGGTAGCTTTTCATGCTTTTTATGCACTAGGAGGCCTACTCCTGCCCTAGCTCTATCTTTGACATCTACTCCTGAGAAGATTAAGATATGATTTGGTTTGGTCCTACATTTTCTATTCCTAGTCCTTTTTTCTTTGTTTCTGTAAGGGTCAAAATGTCTACTTTGAAATTTTCAATTTCTTCAACTAATTCTAACTCTTTTCCATTTATTGCCGTAACATTCCATGTTCCAAAAATCACAGTCCGTGTTCCTTTCCATGTTCGTCTTTGAAAGATCAAGCCGGATATATTGCATTTATTTCTCTAAATCAGTTTGGTTTTGGATAAGCAGGGGATTTACCCATTGTATCCTAGATAGATGGTGGGGCAGCCACCTTGAGGCCCCCTACCAGGCATTGTTTTTTTCTGTCAGGGTTAACTCCCTTAGCATTTTGTCAGCCAAGATCAGCCTGCAAGGCAACAGGTTGTTTTCTGTCAGGGTTAACTCCCTTAGCCTTTTGGTCAGTCAAGATCCCGCCTGCAAGGCAGCAGGAGATTTGTGAAGGGCGGGATCATCTACTCCCTGTACAGGTGCTTACCTGTCCAATGTCCGGTCTACTATCACCATTCCTCTTTATTCTAGCAATTGAATGGCTTATGAAAGAAACAACAGCAGGAAGAAGAAATGGCATTCAGTAAACACCATGGGCCCATCTAGATAATATTGATTTTGCAGATGACCTGACACTATTATCACGCAATCCACCAGCAGATGCAGACTAAAAAGTGACAAGTCTTTCAGAATTATCCAATTCTATTGGACTCAAACTACACCCCGAAAAATCAAAGATACTTAAAATAAGAACAGCAAGCTCTGAACCAATCACTGTGGACCTCTAGAAGTAGTAGACAACTTTACTTATCTTGGATGTGTAGTAGGTAATGTAGGGGGGGGGGACAAAAGCAGACATCAAGACAAGAATAGGAAAATCAAGAACAGCATTCAGGAACTTAAACAAGATCTGGAAGGACCGCACCATCACCACTAAAAACAAAGATTAGACTTTTTAACTCCAATGTCAAATCAGTATTGTTATATGGATGTGAGACCTGGAGCCCATCCTAGACCTAGAGTAGGAAACTTCAGAGCCTTGTCAGCATTTGCCTTAGAAAAATACTACGGACTCAGTGGTCAAATAATCCAAAATGAAACACTCTGTGGGAAAATCAGCGCAGAAACCAATAGCAGAAGAAATGGGACAGCGGAGATGGAGATGGATAGGACACACCCATAGAAAAAATAAAAATAAAAATAAAGAAAAAAGGAGAGTTTCTTTGATGCCATTACGGCCCATAGCTCCGGAGCTTATCTTGGTTTCAATAGTGTAAACAGAGAGAGTAGAGAGAGGGAGAGAGAGAGAGAGAGAGAGAGAGAGAGAGAGAGAGAGAGAGAGAGAGAGAGAGAGAGAGAGAGAGAGAGAGAGAGAGAGATAGAGAGAGAGAGAGAGAGAGAGAGATAGAGAGAGAGAGAGAGAAGAGAGAGAGGGGAGATAGGGGTTGGGGAGAGAGAGCGAGAGAGAGAGAGGGGGGGGAGAGAGGGAAAGAGCGGAGGAGAGAGAGAGAGCGAGAGAGGGAGAGAGAGAGAGGGGAGAGAGGGGAGGGGAGAGCGGGAGAGAGAGGGAGAGAGAGGAGAGAGAGATGGAAGGGGAAGAGATTGGGAGAGAGAGGGGGAGAGATAGAGGGGAGTGAGAGGGGGGAGGGAGACACACAAAGAGATAGAGAGATAGATAGAGAGATAGATAGATAGATAGATAGATAGAGAGAGAGAGAGAGAGAGAGAGAGAGAGAGAGAGAGAGAGAGAGAGAGAGAGAGAGAGAGAGAGAGAGAGAGAGAGAGAGAGAGAGAGAGAGAGAGAGAGAGAGAGAGAGAGAGAGAGCTTGTATTTGACTTATTCTGATGAATTTCCTTTCTTTTTTTTTATTTCTCAATGTGCCTGTCCCTTTATCGTTAATTTGTGTTTGATACCATCACTTTAGAACCTATTCCAATACAAAAACACTTTGAAACGACTGGAGCCTACTTTTAGCAATGGAAGCATATTCCTATAAGCCTCCTCACTCATAACTTTTCATGTCGTCTAATAATGACAAAAGGAACCAAAACAACTCGATGAAATTTAGGTGGGTTTGGGTTTTGTGTCTGCGTATTTTCACATATTTGTGATTCTGGCCCAAACTACACCAGATCTAGAGCTTCATGTACGGTGTGACTAACCGCGGTGAGTTGTGTTCGATTGTAACACTGTACATGTGCACGACATGATTTGTTCGGCCTTGATCTATGACGAATTCGTGTTGCTAGAGTTATCGTTCATGAATGTCGTTCATTTTTTAATCTTTTTTCAAGGAAGAAAGAAGAATGGTGTCAGTCATTCGACATGGCGGATGAAAGTGGAGATTTGGACAGTTGGGAACATCAGGCTGACACAGGGGTAAAGCATTAAACACTAAAACTGTTTGAATGGTAACAAACATTTAATTTGATTTTTAAACCAACATGGAATGTCAAGCAGGTGTTATTTAAGAAGATCTAGCGATCTAGATCTAGATCTAGTTAAGTTTATTATTCCTGTAGATCTAGATCTAGATCAGATCTAGATCTAGATTCAGATCTACTGCTGTAATATAGATTCTAGATTCTCTAGATTTAGAATCTAGACTACTAGAATCTAGATTCTCAATATATCTAGAATCTAGATCTAGCTCTAGTACCATCAGTGCCAGGTAGATATGATCTTATAATAGAGCTTTTATCTAAATCTGAGACATGAGAGTGAAAGTGATTTTTTTTTTTTTACGAAAGTTGAAATACAGACAGCCTGAATCTTGATTGAGATTTAACTTAACCCAAAGAAAAGCACCGGCTCTAAATAAAGAGCGTGTCGTTGTCCGCCCGGGAAGTGTGCAGGCCCTATATTTAGGGCGAGACACTAGAGGCTTCTTGACACTTTCCTTACATGGTTTATGACGTAGTTTACCTTTGAGTTCATTGTTAAATAACAGCCAATGGGATTACAATTTATTTTAAGCTCGTAGCTTTCCCAATAGCCGCGTTATCATTCGTCAAAGTGAAGCTTTCCCATTCAACACACTTTGTGAGAGGTCTAAGTTGATTTTACACGGTTTAGTCCTTAGTTTAAGTTTCTCTTGTTGCAATAACATCTCAATATGAATTCCTTATTCTTTCAACTTATAAAAAATACATGTTTTATAGGTTTTTTGTCATCTGTAAACATGAACTCATTGTTCAAACTAAGTCTAAATCCTAGCTTCGCCCGTTGCACACACTCGTTTTTTCATGCAAATGGCTGGGAAAACCCCTCACTGTAAGAAGATCACTTCCGATAACACCGCGATCTCTACTTAGGTTAACCCTTTATTTAGGGCGTGTTACGGTTGGCCCAGCAAAGCGCGCAGGCCCTATATTTAGGGCCGTCGTCATTGGCATGGGAAGCGCGCAGGCCCTATATTTAGGGCCAGACACCTAGGCTTCTTTAATGGAAATTTCCCCTTTCCTTACAATATACATGGTTTATGATGTAGTTTGACCTTTGAATTCATAGTTAGACAACAGTCAATGAGATTACTATTTATCTTAAGCTTGTGGTTTTCCCGGTAACCTCGTTAAAGTGATGCTTTCCTACTTAACACACTTTGTGCAAGCCTCAGTTGATTACACAGCTATCGCTGCTATTGTTTAGTCCTTAGTTTCAGTTTCTCTTGTTGCAATAACATCTTCAAAATAAATTCCTTATTCTTTCAACTTATAGAAAATGCATCTTTTATAGATCTTTTATCTGTGAATGTGAACTCATTGTTCAAACTAAGTTTAAGTCCTAGCTTCACCTGTTGCACACTCGTTTTTACATGCAAACGGCTGGGACAACCCCTCACTGTAAGAACGTCACCTCTGGTAACACCGCAAGCTCTGCTTGGGCTAATTTAAGTCTAGAAATTTACCTAGATCTAGAATCTACGGTACTCCTTAAGGATTGATTACTCGGTCACACAAGAGGAACGGATACTCAAACAATTGGGTCCCAGTGAAAATAAGGTAGTGGGGGACCAGATAGGAATACTTTGCCAACCCCCTTTTTAACGGTCCCCCCCCCCTTACGAAAATAGGGAGTGGGGGTTGCTTGTATTATTCCCCCCCTCCCCCATGTAACTTTAAATTTATGTCTGTCTGTGTTTGTGACTCATGCTCTCTCTCCCCCTCTCCCTTTCTTCGTTCACTGCTTTTTTCTAACTTTTGACCAGTTAACGTTCTGCGAGTGGCTGGCAGATGTTGCTTGTAAATCCTGCTTACACGCCTTACTCTTCTTGCTGTTTCCTCTTAATGTTCCCTCTGATCCCCACACATGGTGAATAGGGGGAAACTTCAATGAAACAAACCAACAAATGGTCCTGTCTGCTACTCATTCATTCATTGAAAGATAAAACTCCTGTATTTTTTTTTTATGTAACTGTGACATTGGCTTCTTCTTAGATGCTAGACAAAAGGCTAGAGGAAATGACGATAGAGATTCAGCAGTCAGATGATAAAAAGAAGATGTGAGTATATTTTTAACTTTATCACGTTTCTTTTCTCGTTAAATTTTTGTGTGGGATGGCAACGTAATAAGTAAGTAAAATAAGTCCCACACTCAGAGTTGAGCGTTGGGTAATCAGGAGTACAACATATTGTGGTAATTTGCCATTGCTTTCCATGCAGCCTTCGCTTTCACCAAGTCTGCCGATTCTTGAAGAATCTCATCTTTCCTCAGTCAAGGTGGCTTGAAATCAAGAGCACATTCTCTTCGTTTTGATAGAATGGCCATGGCCGACATGAGCGTGTCAGAGAGTCATCATTCAACTCCTGCCAGCTTCAGACGGAAGTTGCTGAGCCAAATAAGACGAGACAAACTTAAAAAAACATCATACAAAAATAACAATGGAGACAGCAACAACATCTACGAACAGGAAATTATTAAAAACGAAGAAACCATAAGTGCTGACATTCAACGAGCAAACAACAAAATGGAGTCAACCCAGTGGTTCAACCACAACATCGCCACTTGATGACACATCTTTCATCGAAAAACGTGTGAATCAATTGACATAGATGACACGGAGATAGAAACGAGACACATCGAGAACATAGATCTACATTTCTGACACATCTGTCACGTCAGACAGTGAGGACTGGGAAGAAAAGCCAAACACGTGAGAGGAAAATTCAGTCATGGAAAGTCAGCACAGTGGTAGCAGTAATCACGCAAGCCTCACTGATATGATCAAGCAACTGGGATTGTGATAAAACAAGCGCCCAGATCTTAAATATTAAGAAAGATGCAGAAATGCATATTACACAGCCAGATTGCAACAATAACTTTTACAGTTTGGGTTTGACAGATTTCAAGTGACACGACATGCTCTTCCTGCAGGGACTGATGATCTCATTATCCAGTATTGCATTGCCTATCAGAGGATAACAGGTTCATCGTCAAGGATAGTGAAGATGATAGCCAAAAATGCGACAACAGCATCTATGTAATTGGCACGACGACACAATCCTGAATATGAAAGACTGCTGCTACAGAGAACACATGCAGAATTTTATGGCATTACTACCTCATCTTAAATATTTGACCTTCAAAACATTGAATCTATATTAATCAAGTTCTGGAGCCTGTGACTTGTATATATATATATATATATATATCATGTGCATAACTTTTCAAGTTAACCTGCTCTTATCTTTTGTATTCTAAGAGGATTATCTACCATGGTTTGATTGCTGATTCATTTTTCTGTTTGCCCTTTATTTGTACAGTTATGACTGTATTCATTTAATGCAAGTTCACTTTGATATAAAAAAAAGATGGGCTGATAGTGTTTGAAGAGTTATTGTATTCATTTTCATGATGAATACGTCATTAGCTGAAATAATGTCTTCACATATGTGTTAATGATCTGAGTTAAATGAAATGTGATAAAAAAAGAAATAACAACAAAACAATGAACAAAACAAAAAAGCTTGGACCAAGCAGTTGGTAGATTTAATGCAAAAAACATTGCTCGCCTACAACGAAGGAAACTGTTTTAGGAAACTAATTCATCTATTTCTTGTCTTTACAATAATGAATAAACGGCCTGTGTAACATCAGTATCGTGTACTGACTCAATCTAATAATCATGCTTTTTACCACCCACACCCAGTACAATGGATTCTGAGTTCAACGCAATCAAAGTTTGAGAGACCCAACTTAACTATAAAAAAGTGAAGTAGAGTTCCTCCAAGTAGCGCAGGGATTTATCACGGTTTCTGTAGTGTGAAGCAGAACCAGTCATAATAATCATCTCCTTGACAGGAAGCTAGTCTGATGCAGTTTTTTACTCCCAAGCTAATGCTTGTCTCCATTTGCATTTAGGTTGAGTGGGGAAAATGCATGTTGAGTGTCTTTACCAAGGAACATAGAGTCGGGCCTAGCTTTGCTAAGATTTGATCCCAGGACCTTGTGATCCAAAACCCGGCAGTCTAACCACTCAGCCACCGCCGCCCTTACTATGAAGATGAATCATAATCCACCATTGTCTCCGAGTGAGCATGCTTTTCATAGAATAGTATTATGCTTTGTCGGTTTCATTTTCTGGGTAAAATGAAAAGAACATTTTTCATATATAGATACAATTATTTCTTGAGGAATTTCCAAACAAATATTACAACTAGCAGCTACCATTGTCGCTTTTTAATTTCAAGTTAAACATTTGCAGTACAATGTCCTTCCTGAATTCTTCAATATTCCTTGTTGCTTTGCTCTTCATTGCCAGTGCCAGCAGACCCCAAGTCGTTGCAGAAGATTCATCACGTACTCAGTACCAGCCACAAGTCCGTATACTCAGACGGGACACCAAATCTTCACCCGTCAGCAGTGACAAACAGACCTCAGCCCAAGGGTACATCATGATTGTTATTTGCGGGATTTGCTAACTTTTTGTGGGAAGGATCAGTTACAGTTAAATTCATTTCCAAATATTGATTTCAATCACGTTTCTAAGGCTTTTTTGTTGTTGGGCGACTGCTTTGTTAGGGTTTTTGATGGGGTTGTGAGGTTGTTGTTGGGGGGGGGGGTGGTTGTATATGGAGTTGTTTTTTGTTTGTATTTTGGAGTTTCTTTTTTAAGCGATTGTTGATTTGTTTTTGTAGAGGTGTCATTACAAGCACTCTGTTATATGTTTCTCAGGAATAGTTAACTTTGTTTCATGGATGGAATTACTGCATGCCATCTACAGACCTGCCGTTTATCCCTATTCAGTGGGAAACATCCCGATTTTTTAGCGAAAGTTTGCGAAATTTTGATTTTCCGTTGGCAAACATCCCGTTTTTTTTAGTAATACAACTGCAGTCGTTGCCTGGATGGCATTGTTCCGCATATTCAGCGTGCGATTTTTGTTTTTAATCGGTCAATAACCGGATGTCGTGCCTATCCAGGATTCATGTTATTATGAGTAATGGTGTATTGATTCTTCGCTAATATATTGTTCTCTTTGTCCATTCTTCAAAGTACTCGTGCTGTACTTGTTCGAGACTTCAAAAATCGTTTTATGATTACATGTTATTGAGACCTACCGCGGTTACTAGAGCCTTGAATTTCAAACTGCTCAAGCAGAAGGCTTTGCTGACATTCAATAACTTGTTAGATTTAGATCTAAATGTCCCTTGTATTAGGGACGTCTAGATCTAGGTCTAGATGATGTGTATCTAAATCAAGTCGAGATTAAAGTCTTTGAAACAATGTGACTCCCCCTGGAGCAAAATGCGACCACACATGTGTCGTCAGAGAGAGAGAGAAATGTTGCGCATGTGTGTGTGTGTAAAAAGAAAGAAATAGAGAACATTTTCATGTGTGTTTCGTGCGATCGCGAATGTATTTGAGCGTGTGTGTTAAAGAGGGAGTGCGCAACAACTTATGAAGGAAGAATAGAGGTTGGATGATAAATAACAGGTATGTCATGCACGTATGTCTGACCGGTTAGCAGGAGGAGTGGGGTGGGCATGTGTGTGTGTGAAGAATGTGAAAATATGATAGCAATGATTAGTAATTAATGATTAAGTGACCACTGATAAGAAAGAAAGGAAAAGTGAGTGTGTCTTCCACTTCCAGTATGTAAACAATGAGTGGGAATGAGGCAACTGTAATGTTGATTTAGTACTAGAATTCAGGTTTTATTGGGGGGGGGGGTCTATTATAATGGATATTTTTACTTGGGAAAAGGCAGAACCAGTGTCAACAATGACCGTATTCTATTATTATTAGTTTTGAGATTAGGCGACTGGCTGACTCTATATCTGAAATCGTTCATGTATCCTGATTTTTTCCCCAGAACCGGATTTTTTTACACCTAGGTCCTGATTTTTAAAAATTTAGAGTGGCAGGTCTTATTTCATTGTTTGGCAGCAGGGAGGTCATATATTTAGTTTGAATTAAAGACACTGTAATGCAGTCTCAGAATTTATTAAAGGCCTGATCTAGCTTGTTGGTGTTGCTTGGATCACAGTTTCAATGCCCCTGGGGTTACATGTAGATTACTGTATAACCCTTGATGTTATGTGATTGAGAGAACACCGTGTTACCGTTCCCCCAGCGTGGAAAGGTTAAACATTGTGTTATCTGGTGGCTAGGGGCCCTACTTGATATCATAAGATCCTGGGTTTGAATCTTGGCAATGCTCGGTTTAAAAATTGTTGTTTGTGATTTTCCATTGAACAGACATTTGCTGTGAATTTTACTTTCTTAACCAGGTCAACAAAGGTGAAAATCTAAGTTAAGAAATCAGTCTTGAAATCTACTTCTGATTTGTATGAAAATAGCCTGAATGTAGTGTGATAGCAGTTCAAGCAGTTGCAGTACATGCGTTATCAATTATACCTTCCGGTTTTGGCTCAATATTTTTTGTATTCACACTTTTAGTGGGCTTCAAAGACACGCGATCAATGATTGGCCGCAGATGCCAGAGATGGGTTTATAACGGCCAATGAACGGCCGTTTGGCCAGTTCTGGGGTTAAAGAAAGCAGAAGAGAAGTGGGGTCCGTTTTGTATCATGATTTCCCTCTTATTTTAGAATATCGGCTATTTGCTGGTATGTTGAAATGTAATCAAAAGCCGTCCTTACTTTTTATTTCTACTTTTTTTTAGATGCCAAGGGACTTCAAAACACACCAAATCTTTACAGCAGCGAGAGCGGAGTATGCTGAAGCCAGGCTGAGAATATTTGGTTCCCTTCCTCCAGACGATGATGACAGCGCTGGGGAAGAAGAAGCAGGCAGTGCAAACAAATCGGAGAACGACAACGATGATGACGCCGATTCCTCCGCCATGCAGAAAAGGTACTGCGATAAAGAGAAAAAGAAATATTAAATGAAAGTGAAAGGCATAATACATAGAAAATGGGACAGGACAGACAAATTTTCAGACGACTTACACTTTCATCAGCAACAAAGAAACGATAACTACTAAACAATGCTGAACGGAACTTTTTCTGTCCCATCCAGTTTTTTCTGTGTACAGTCGTGTCTGAGTAGTCCAAATACCTCCATTCCGAGCAATTTGTCCGGATTATCGAATCACCGATCAAAGTGACACACTGCGAACAATGTTCCCTTTATTTTTTTATATTTTTTTTTGTCTGTGTGTGCAACGTGATTGTGTCGTGCAAGGTTTCATGAAAATATTTCAATTGAGTGCAAATGAATATATATATGTTTTTTATTATGTGCATGCTGTTGCTTTCCAGTGTTCACAGATGTTTCTAAAATGCACGCACCTTTTGTTTCTGGTGTGCGCGTGCGCAGCTTAGAAGAAACATTAATTTGTTAATCATCGAAAGGCCTCAGAACTTCCAGTAATGTAGGCCTAGAGACGCCCGCTAGTGGCGGCGCTTTACGTCTTGGCCGATCACAGACCTACTAACCACTATCTACCGTCTGCCTGGGCAATGTAGCATATCCAGTCAATAATGTTGGCTGCAAAGCCACGTCGCTAAATTGTATGGCTGTAGTGGTTTTAGAAAAGTGGAGTTTTTTGGGTGGCATTCATGCGCTGTCAGCGTACTGGTAAGATTATCTCGGATAGTAGAGTTATGTTTATCGAAGCATTAACTCTCTTTATTGTGGTAACTTGTTCCAAAATTAGGCGTTCGGACCCGAATCCCAAATGTCCGGAGTATCTGGTACAACCAAAGAAGAAAACATCTGTCCCCGGCTCATCTGTTGTGAATTTTTGACACATCCGGATTATTGAAGTCTGGATTGTCGAGACGTGACTGTATTAGGCCTTTCATTTCTATTTCATATTCCTTTTTCTATTTTTCATATTCCTCTTTCTATTTTTCATATTCCTCTTTCTATTTCATATTCCTTTTTCTATTTCGTATTCCTCCTTCTGTTTCATATTCCTCTTTCTATTTCATATTCCTCTTTCTATTTTTAATATTCCTCTTTCTATTTCATATTCCTCTTTCTATTTCATATTCCTCCTTCTGTTTCATATTCCTCTTTCTATTTCATATTCATTCTTTCTATTTCATATTCATTCTTTCTATTTCATATTCCTCTTTCTATTTCATATTCCTCTTTCTATTTCATATTCCTCTCTTTTCTATTCCTCTTCTGTTTCATATTCCTCTTTCTGTTTCATATTCCTCTTCATTAGTTATTGGGCTGCTGTAGTATTATTGTCATCATGTGATAAAGAGAAAAAGCAGTCTGAAAGGTGGAGTATTGAATATTGAGTTGAAATAGCCTGGGTGTCCTCCTTTCTTAGCCTCCTTACCTTTTTACTTATCGATGCATTCATAAATCTTAAGACAAATCAGGAAAAGATTTTCTTTTCTTCTTTAATTTTTAATTTTCCTTGTTACCATTGGTGACTGGATCAAAAAAACCTTTTGTGAAGAAATGTTTTTATTCTAGAAATATTTGAGTAATCTAATTATATCATGTGTCATAAGTGGTTAGGCTGCCAGACTTGGGATCTTGAGGTCTCGGGATCAAATCCTAGCAAAGCGAGACCCGACTCTATGTTCCTTGGGAATGGCATCAACCATACATTTTTCCTGATCAACCCAGATGCAAATGGGTAGAGACACTAGCTTGGGGAGTAAAAACCTTCATTGGACAAGTGTCCTGTCCAGAAGGTGATTATTATTATCACCTGTTCTGATTCATGTCATAGAAACCTGGAAACTCCTCGGCCCTATGAGCTGTAATGGCCTTGAAGGAACATCTTTTTATTTTACTTTCAGATAAGATAACAGTTTGCTGACATTGAACACATTTATCAGCTATTGTTTAAGATTTATAATGTGTACTAAACTGACGTGGATCTAGATTATAGATCTAAATCTAGATTGTTTTTTTTTATTCAGGACGGTTGAAATGAAGAAAATTCTGGATCTAATAGTATTATTACTAATAGATCTACTCATATTAATTAGATATCTAGAGCTAGCTTAGATCTAGACCTAAAAATAGCCAGAATTGGGATCTTGATTAAGAAATCTATATGTCTAAAGCTAGTATCTAGATTTAGAATCTGGATATGAGTTCAGATCTAGAGCTACATTAGATAGATTCTAGATCTAGATTCAGCTCTAGAGTTAGCTAGTTAAGGCCTATTTCTAAGCATCTAGAGCTAGAATCTAGATCTAAATTTAGAATCGAGGATTATTTAAAACGTTACATGTGCCGGCATAGATTTTGAGGAAAATAGATTTTCAATAATTTTGAAAGCATTTCTTGTTAAAAAGATAAAAGAAAAAAATGATTTCCATATTGATATCTATTGTTGTGCAAAATTTCAGCAACATTTGTGTTTCCAAATAATGTCTGTAGGCTTGACTAAAGTTTTTATAGCAGTTTTGTTAAGGGAGGGGCAAGTTTTTTAAATTATTATATAATATAGATAGCTACACCATTTCAGTTTCTTTTTCTTGATGATGATCAAGTCATGATCATCCAAAGAAGACATTGAATAAATGTATTTTTGCTCTTTGGAAAGATTGATTCATACATCACGTCAATATATTCCTGCTTTCATATTTCATTTTATATCATGACAACCCTTCTTTCAAAACAAATGTTCCTCTTCCTATGCCCTCAGTATGCCCCAAATTTTAAAAGCCGACGAAGCAAATGCTCAAGTGTCTGTGCTTCGACAGCCTAGAGGACCCGATGGAACGACAGGTTTCAACAAGCCTGACCACACGTAACGCCAAACCACATCTAGTCACGTATTAGCATAATCCATATGTAATTTTGTTGCTCATGTGATATATATATATATATATGTGTTTTTTTTTTTCCTCTCATGTGAATATACGAAGTTTCACAATGGGAAAGTTTGTTTGATTGTTTGCCCCATGTAAAATTGTCTCCAACTTCTGCCCTAAAATGTGATCAGTGGTGTCGTCGCTTTTATTTTTATTTTTTTTTGGGGGGGGGGGTGTGGGTGGTCTTTTTCCTTTTTGACAGACTCCAACTGATTTCAAGGTTTTTTTTTCCATCGCGTCTGTCACAGTTCTTGTTGCTTCTTTCATCATGGGGTCAGAGGTCAACACTGATTCGCTGGTTTGGATTCTTTATGTGCCACAGTACAAACCTTATCAGGAGTTCTCTTCATCTTTTGCCCCAAGCCTCACTGCATTTTTTTTTTTCTTGGCCATTGTGATTGTGTGTGAGAGTATGTTTACAGACTATTTTTATGAAATGATCTCCCATGGCGGTAATTTATTTGAAGAATTTTTAATCTTTTTAGAATGGTTTTCAGTTTGAATTGCCTTTCGTTTTTATTTGATTGTGTATAGACCCTTGTTTCCTAAACAAACCAAGCCTTTTAAAAGATTTAAATTTGAACTGAACAAAATATGTTTGCCTGTGTTGTGCCAATTTGCCATAGCAGGGTGGGGCTCTTTTTATTATGATTATTTTTTTACAATTTTTATTTCACCTCTTGCCTCACAAGATTTATTATAAAAGTGAAATATTAAAATATTTACTACACCACGAGGGTTTTTATTCAAATATAGTTTCTTTTTATCTACTTAAGATGTGTGAAGCAAACCAAAAGACTACATGTAAGGTTGGGGTTTGTGTTTTCTGGGGGTGGGGGTGTCACCTGTGTCATGGTACCCATTTTGTTGCTTCTATAGTTTTCTTCCAATGTCATAAGTTTTTGAAATTATTGTCTGATTCTCAGCATATATATTTGAATATTTTATTCCTGTTTGCTTTTACAATCCTTTCTTTTTCTTCATATTTGCATGCTGCTTGTAAGTTATCAAAAGATCATCTTGACCTTCAAAAGAATCTCTAACCCATTCACTGCTGAAGTCAAGGTGACGTGTATGTGTCGCCTTCGTTGGTTTTCATCTCCTGTTATGCATCTCCTGTTATGCATGGCACTAACGTTTCTGAGTTCCTAGACTTCAGAGTAAGAGTAGAGTTACCAAAGAAAAGTTTCTGTGTTGAGTTGTAAGACTTTTGGCTAGATTAGTGCCAACATTGATATTTAATTTGCAGTAAATGGTGACTGAAGCCAGGGGTTTTTTATGACGTCGACTTTGTTCATATAATTCAATGATGGTGAGGTATATTCTTCCTCTCCTTCTTCTACGTCGTCTACCTCCTTTTCTCTTTCTTCTTCATCTCCGTCGTCTTCTTTTGTTGTTCTTCTTCTCCTCCTTCTTCATCAGTTTCTTTGTCTTTTTCTTCTTCTTCTTCTTCTTCTTTGGTGAAAGATAGGCATTGATGATATGGCCTGCTCCTTTCGTTTCATTTATTCACATCTGTTTGGCATTGTGCCATTTTCTCTCCATTTGCTCTGAAACCACCACATATTGTAAGCAGACTAAATTAAAATCAATCGATTAAACTTCATGATCATCTTCTGCTTTTTCCTCTTCTTTTGTTTTTTTCTTCTTGGTCTTCATATCTTGTTGTTTGGCTGATGCTACTGGTAGGTCCTACTTCTTTCCATTCATATTTTCACTTATCTTTCATCTTGCAGTTTTTCTCTTAATTCACCCTGAGATCATCGCATACTGTGGACAGGGTAAATTCCAGTGATAGAAACAGAAAATGCCATCAAAGCCGTTTCAAGTTTATGGTGTCTAGTTGAGATTTTTAAAAGTTCAATGAATGGCTAATTTCACTTTCTGTTTGCTTTCTTCTATATCCTGTAAATGAAGAAAGAGAAAGTGACCTTTTAAGAATGTGTCTCAAAAGTAAACAAGTATCCACAGACACATAGCGACTTTTTTTATTTCCTTTCCACGGCAAACGGAGACAGGGAACAATATGGCACTGAGCTCATTATGTCTTCTTGACTTGTATATAAAACAAAACAACACACGTCATGGCTTTTGTGCAAGAAGAATTATGTCCCTTGGTTTAGAAATGAATGGGTTATAGAGTCTCATTATTACCATTATATTATCATTAATGTCAGTAATTATCACATCATGAAATTCTTGAAGAATCGGTTAAGAATCCCTTTATGAAGATGTTTTTTTGAAATTCATTTGTTGGATTTTTTGTTTGTTTGGTTTTTAAAAATATATTATTATAGTGTATTAGTATTAATCTGTTCACAGAAGAGTATTGAAGTGTGTTGCCTTGCCAAATTAGGATAAGCATGTTATCACTGGAATAGTCAAGAAGTTTTAGACTTGTTTGCGCTGTGGTTTCCACTCACTTCTCTCTCGTTGCCTTAGTTTCCTAGCCTTTGAAGAAATATTGCGCTGAAGGTGGCCTGGGTCCTGTTGGATGCCTCATAGCTACAGGGATTGTATAGGTAGAGGCGGGCGGTTTGAAGGCGCTGCTAAAGTGCTTTCATTTATCTTTTATTTTGTTTTTTCCTCTTAATTCATTCACCTTGAGATCCCTGCAATGGTGGACGGGGTAAATTTCAAAGAGGCAAACGTTTGCCATTTACACATATCTAAAATATCTTTTATTTTGCTGTTTCCTATTAATTCGGGTGGCGTCGGTGGCTAAACAGTTAGGCTGCGGGACTGGGGATCATGAGGTCCAGAGTTCGAATCCTAACAATGCCATGTCTGACGTGTTCCTTGGGAAAGACACTTAACACGCATTTTCCCCACTCTACCCAGGTGGAAATAGGTACAAGCACTAGCTTGGGAGTAAAAACCTGCGCCAGACTAGCATCCTGGCCAGGAGGTGATTATTATCACTTGTTCCGCTTCATGCTATAGAAACCGGGATAAACTCCGGCTCTATGTGCCTTAAGGGCCTTGAAGGAACTTTACTTTTTTTTTTTTTACTTCTCTTTTATTCACCCTGAGATCACCATAATGGTGAATGGGACAAAATTCTATTAAACTAAAGGATACATAGTGAGTGCTTTTCTTCAATCTTGTTTCACCCTAGGAAGGGTCATGCAAGTACAAAATTGTATAAAACTTATTTTTAATTAATAAATCATCGTTAAATTGTCCCAAAGGTAAAGAGAGATTTGAATTGAACATGAGAGAGAGAGAGATGTGTGAACTCATGTTAATAGTATTAATAGCTGATGGCATTACATATTGCAAATACACTTAAGGCATTGTGAAATAAACGCAATTCAGTTTTGATAACAAGCTAGTTGACGTCAGTTTCTGTTGTTTGGCTGTTATTGTTGTTGTTGCATTTGCTGGTTTAAATTTTTGTTGGGCATTCTTAGATTTAGTTGGTTTTAATTTGAGTTGGTAATGGTAATATAAAGTAAATGGTATATGAAATCAATAAATATAAACCTGATGACCATAGGCACGCCCGTGGGAACCAACCTCTCCAACAGGAGAGGAACAGAATGTGTACCCCGCCGTCTCTCCATTCATGTATGTCGTAGAAGGTGAATAGGGATGCTGTGGCTGCTGCGGGTTGCAAATGGCTATTGCTATTGGATACTCCCCCCCAAATGCACATCCTTGGGGTTGGCCACCTTTTCTGGTGATCAAATGGAGGATGAAGCTCGACCGGTAGCATTACTGTCTTCAAGATAGCTTGGGCACTGAGATCTAGTGGCGTGATGAGCAAGCCCAAAGGCGTCGGCAGACTTCGTTCTGGTGACCTTTTTTATTGAAGTCTAATCGAAAGATGGAGTCCTCAAAGCTGCTCTGCATGGAGCATTTTGCGAGGCTCAATAGTTCGGAAGAGCGTCTTCAAATCCCGTGATCTAGATGGATGCACACTGAGGAAGAGCTGGTCCATGCAAGACGAATAGTCGTCTGGGGTTTTTTGGGAGGGGGGGGGGGTAAGGAAATCAAGAAAATCCATGGATCTTGACCTTTGATTCACCCAAACCACCAAATTGTCTTTTGATTTTTTTACTTGCATTTTTCTCAAAATGTAGTTTTTCCACACTTAAATTCTATCTCCTTCGCCATTTACTGAACGATTTGTATCATATTTGACACACAGGTTCCTTTTGTCAATGTTAATAGAAATGATGTCAGGTTTTTTTTTATATATATTGTAAACTTTTTGAGAATTTTTTATATTTTTTAATAAAAATGCTGTTTTTGTACATTCATGGTATATAGTATTTTCAAAAATTCTTTAAAAAAAAAAAACTATTCAAAATATCGAAAAAACCTGACATCACTCTTTAGATATTGAATGGAAATGACGATATGCACAGGTTTTGAGTGATTTTATTCATAACTAGAGGAGGAGATAGATTTTGAAATTTGAGTCAAATCCAAGATGGCGGCAGTTTCTATGGCAACCAAGGACGCTACAAACTTTTCAATGATATAGGATGACTGTATTTTGACAGTTAATCATGTACATACTAAAAGCAAAAACCTTAACTCAAAAGCAAAAGAAATCACTTCAGGTGACAGTCGTTAGTAATATCAGTCAGCTATGAACCCTGAGATCACTGCCATGGTGGACAGGGTTACTTCAAAGAAACAAACAAAAACCATGGGCACACATGGTGTGGTTACAAGATTCGTGGTGCACGTTATCTCCACAGCAAATTGATGGGTTCCAATGCGAAGGGCAAGGGTTCTATTCTGTCTGATGTCCCATGTTGGGTTTTTTTTTTTCAGTTCAAACTGTGGTATTTGTTTTGTTTTTATCGCCATAGAGATACCGGTAGGTCCTACTTCTTTCCTGTCATTCTTTTACTTACGTTTCATCTTACTTCTTCCTCTTAATTCACCCTGTGATCACTGCATATGGTGGATGTGGGGAAACTTCAATAAAACAAAACAAATTATCCCCATTGGGGCTCTAACACAACGTCCGACTCCTGTCCTTTCCTTCTTTCATTTATCTTTCATATTATTGTTTCCTCTTAATTCACCCCGAGATCATCGAAATGGTGGAGGGGTAAATTTCAAAGAAACAAACAAACTCTAACATAACATTTGTCTTTCTTTCTTTATCAATTCCCATTCTACTTTTCGGTGTATGGGTTCAGATGCCCTTTCTTTCTTTATCAGTTCCCATTCTACCTTTCAGTGTATGGGTTCAGATGCCCTTTCTTTCTTTCTTTATCAGTTCCCATTCTACCTTCGGTGTATGGGTTCAGATGCCCTTTCTTTCTTTATCAGTTCCCATTCTACCTTTCGGTGTATGGGTTCAGATGCCCTTTCTTTCTTTAACAGTTCCCATTCTACTTTTCTTTATTCAGATTCCCATTCTTTATCAGTTCCCATTCTACCTTTCGTGTATGGGTTCAGATGCCCTTTCTTTTTTTCTTTATCAGTTCCCATTCTACCTTTCGGTGTATGGGTTCAGATGCCCTTTCTTTTTTCTTTATCAGTTCCCATTCTACCTTTCGATGTATGGGTTCAGATGATGCCCTTTCTTTCTTTTTTTATCAGTTCCCATTCTACCTTTCGGTGTGTGGGTTCAGATGCCCTTTCTTTCTTTTTTTATCAGTTCCCATTCTACCTTTCGGTGTATGGGTTCAGATGCCCTTTCTTTCTTTTTTTATCAGTTCCCATTCTACCTTTCGGTGTGTGGGTTCAGATGCCCTTTCTTTCTTTATCAGTTCCCATTCTACCTTTCGGTGTATGGGTTCAGATGCCCTTTCTTTCTTTTTTCTTTATCAGTTCCCATTCTACCTTTCGGTGTGTGGGTTCGGATGCCCGAGATGATCTTTCTCCAGGATGCCCTGTCCTGGCATTTTCTGTTTCCTTCCAAAAACGTTAAATTTCTATGCTTCAATGCCTCTTTTATATCTTCTTCCCATTTTCTCCGAGGTCTGCATTTTGGTCTTTTACCTTGGGCTTCAGCAATGTATACTGATTTAGCTATTCTATTGTCATTCATTCTGTTTACATGCTCAACATAACGTCTGTATGTATCATGTTTTTATTGAGTGCTTTCATTCAACAAGTCCCTGTGCGTCATTGTGTGTTTCAGTGAAGAAAGTGTCGTTACTTAATGTTACTTTGGGTTTGCATAAAAATAAATCTGTTCAAGAGAATCCTTTTCCATATAATTACTTTGTTCAAATATTCACTAGGTTTTTTCAATGGTACATTGGTCTGTCAGTGTCACTAGTGTAAGAACTTTTGTTTCATGTAATCCTCCGCGTTAGAGGAAACAGCAAGATAAAATATACATGAAATAGTGAAAGGTTAGATGCAGGACCTACCAAGAGCCCCTGTCAACCAGCATGCCACATAGAGTACCCACACATATCACACACAAACAAGACCATCGTTAAATTGATACAAAACAATGCAAAGACGCGTCTTGTTAGTAGCACACTTTTATTTTGATGAAACGAAAGTCGTTGGATTCTCTGACAAGACAAAACAAAAGATTTCTTTTATTAATTATTGGCTTCATTCAATAAATAAATTCACAGAAAAATTTGGGTTCTTGGGTTTCATTTAAATTTTTTTTTCAGCAGTTGGTCCCATTGGACAGAAAACAATCCATTCTTCATCCATAAAATATATAATAATAATAAATGGTAGTCACTCACTTTTTTCTTCTTTTTTTTTTTTTATTATCTTAAGCCTTCATGATTAAGCAGTAAGCTAAACAATTAAAACAGGGTCATCTATATTTATTTCTGTAATTAAAAATCCCATCTTCAGTAGCATTTCTTAACATTTGCTAAGAATTAACAGGTTTAAAATTTTGATTTAACGTAATTCCACCATGGCCGTAGATGGCTATAGATCTAGTTTGTTAATATTGCCATTTATTATCAACGATAATTTCATCAATTAATGCTCAGGCTACAATTGTCAAAGCCTACAGCTACGTATACAAATTGGATTTACAGCATGTATCGTAAGATAAATCGTTGACAGGAGAAGAAAGTGTTCTAAATTAAGCTTTCACAATTTACCAATACAAACAATGAATGGAATGTCAATGTCGGATCTTTCTAAAATGACAACAGTGCATAGTTTCTTGTATTGTTGTATTTCTTTCTCCACTGTGTAACATTTAATTTTCTTGCTGCAATAATTATCACTTCCAATCACACATAGTCAGAGAGAGAAGAGCAATAAAATCAAATTCTAAATGAGAAACAAATAATTGTCTTTATTATTATGCTTTTACCAAAAATCTTTTTCAAACCGATCATTGCTTTATCACAGGGTCAGGTGACCAGTCCTGCTGATTAGACGATGGAAGAAGAAAGAAGAAAGATTTAGAGAACAGAAAACAAACAGCTTCAAAGAGCTAGACAGAAGAATGTGGTCATTCATTTCAATATATATATAATAGACCTCAATGTATATATATAATAGACCTCAATGTATATATATAATAGACCTCAATGTATATATATAATAGAACTCAATATATATATATAATAGAACTCAATATATATATATCATAATAGGCCTCAATATATATATAATAGACCTGAATATATACATAATAGACCTCAATATATATGTAATAGACCTCAATATATATATATAATAGACCTCAATATATACATAATAGACCTCAATATATATATATATATAATAGGCCTCAATATATATATATATAGATCTCAATTAATATATAAAAGACCAAGAGAGGGAAACCCCAAGGTCTTCACATATAAATAGAAAGTATCTCTACTCTAAATATACAGTGCATACATTCTCACTTATATCTCTTCAAAGAATGTAAAGCTAGTGGAATGATGCTTTGCATGGACACACACACACACACACACATTATATATCATTTCACACACGGATAGATTAGAATCTTGCTACAATTTTACACATATGCATTACAGTGTCTAAGCCATAGAGGGTTTAAAATAAATTTAGATGAGAAGAATTTTTATGCATTTTTTCTAAAATATGTTTCAGAAATTTAATCTTATTTCATCATCGACTGAAGTAGTTCTGATCTAATACATTTTCCATTGAATAGAAAATATAAAAGTGTTTCTATTTCACATAAAGGAAAAAACACTTCTATCAGCTCTTTCGTTGTAGCAATGAGTTAATGTCATTTTTTTGTTGTTGTTATCTCAACCTTGTGTCTCGCATTAAGATCGTAAATTATAAAGTACAAACAGAAAGTGGTCTGAAAGGGCATAAAAAATATCAAAACTTTTGTTGAGTTTTGTTGTTTTTTTTTTGCATAAAAAGAAAGGAAGTTGTATAATAATTAATGTTTTAAACATGGGTGTGACACCAACATGGTAATAATTAATGTTTTAAACATGGGTGTGACACCAACATGGTAATAATTAATGTTTTAAACATGGGTGTGACACCAACATGGTAATAATTAATGTTTTAAACATGGGTGTGACACCAACATGGTAATAATTAATGTTTTCAACATGGGTGTGACACCAACATGGTAATAATTAATGTTTTTAACATGGGCGTGACACCAACATGGTAATAATTAACGTTTTTAACATGGGTGTGACACCAACTCAATAAAGACAGAGTTTGGGCAAAACTGAAAAAATGCTGTAATAGGCAAATAAAGAAGTAAGTTTCAAAACTTGAGCGTTAAGGACTACAATCAAGTTGAAATAATTTCATTTCAAAAGTGACTACAATTATATTGTTCTTTTTTTGTTTCCCATGTCATCCCTTATTGTTTACCTGGCATACCCACAGAGATTAGGTCAGGGATATGAAAAGACAACCTGGACACAATACAAAAAATAAAATACAACTCCTCTTTCTCCAACGTTATGGAATAGAATGGGGGGGGGGGGGGGGGGGGGGGGGGGATTTTCCCTTTGACTTTGATGTTTGTTATCTTAATGTTTACAATATGGAGTATAATATGTAATTTATTCTTCATGTATGGGGCACAAATATTGGATAAACAAAACAAAACGAAACACATAAAAATAATAACCCTCCAAAATAATTCTTGTAACCATATATAAATATATATATGGAAATGGATGTAATATAATATATGTGTGGAAAGGTTACAATACATTCTACAAGATTATCATGCACATATATATATATCTATAAATATAAATATAATATGTATATATGGATGACATATTCAATGTGGACCCCATATGTAATTTCCTTAATCATGAAACACCGTTCTAGGGCTTTCTCTTCTCATGCAAAATTCACATCAACATACAGTATAACAAACCGATCTAA
This sequence comes from Doris montereyensis, assembly GCA_037039925.1. Lineage (NCBI taxonomy): Eukaryota > Metazoa > Mollusca > Gastropoda > Nudibranchia > Dorididae > Doris > Doris montereyensis. Next base: position 79,623 of record JAXRKP010000339.1, on the reverse strand, counting down.
AATACCTTTAAGTTAAAGTATCTATATACTGGAAATCTAATGCAAAACAATTTGATTCTTATAAATTGATTGAAAATAAAACAAAATAATACTTCAAATAAGTATGAATGGAAATATAAAAAAAGAAATAAAAGAAGAAATAATTGTTGCACCTGAATAAAATTGGACGGAATTGAGAATACATCATGAAACAAAACGTAATACATTGCAGGTACAGATTGCATTGCGAAATCATTTAAGAAATATAGAAATACAAACGCAAATCAAGATAAAGACTGAAAGCAAAGCTGAGCTCAAAGTGTTTGAGTACAGTGCTTTAAATCAGTTATCAAGATAAGGACCGAAAGCAAAGCTGAGCTCAAAGTGTTTGAGTACAGTGCTTTAAATCAGTTATCAAGATAAAGACTGAAAGCAAAGCTGAGCTCAAAGTGTTTGAGTACAGTGCTTTAAATCAGTTATCAAGATAAGGAAACTAAAAAGACAATAAATCTGAGACGGCACTTCAGATACTTTACAACTCTCTAAGCAGTATTATTAAACAAAGAAACTGAGAAAAAAAAACCGAATAGGAGAATATACAAAATCAAACTGAAAAATAAAGTACAAGTTATAATTTCATTAATGTATAAAATCCAATGTTCGCAAACAAAACTGACTTAGAACGAATGAAAAATTCATAGCCAACGCTTATCAAATTAACTTTAAAAAGTCCACGAAGAAATCTTTTATTTATACATAACTGATGCTACGTCAGCATCAAAATAATAACGAAATCACATAAAAAAAGGTGCAAAACTAACCAAATTCAATGTAACACTTTAGTTTTATTTTGCTCTAAGGATCAACCGCATTTCACAATAAAAGTTATCACAGATTGTAATTTGATTATTCAAGTTGCTACACGGCCCTTCACCAACATCCCAAGAGAAAAAAGTGTGTGGCACACAACAGTGCCGTGTTGATGGCTTTCACAACTTTGGGCTCAAAACTTTGATCCAATTGCATAGTAGATAAAAGGATTCCAGTTTCAGTGTGGTTTAAGAAACAAAAAATGTCAATAAAATACTGAATTAAGCTAAAATCCTTGTCTCTTTTATTTTTCTCGACAGCATTCTCAACTACAAGAATGGGTCAAAAGAGAAAGAGTAGAAAAAGTGTTAAGATTAGAGAAAAAGAAACTAGAGGAACTAAGAAACAAACAAAAATTATGGAAAATACATCTTGTTTTTTTGGTTTTTTTAAAATGAAACAAACATGCATTTCAAAACTTAAAATTTTAGGCATCCTTTCTTTTTCTGTAATTTCATTAGTGACAAAACTCACATTGATTTTAAATTTCCAACTGAGACTGACATAGTTACATGCAGTCATCAATAAATAAATCTTATTCATGCATGCTGAAACGATGACAAAATGTTGATTGGAAAAAAAAGATAATTCTTTTAAATTGGTTATTCTAAGATTGCTACAGTGCATGAATCATGGCTGCACAACTGGGTACTGATGTCAAGAGAAGCATCAAGTTAATGTAGAAGCATCAATTTAACATATAATCTTGACTATCATTTATGCTTCAAGCATATAACAACAAAAACAAGATAGAATGAAAATAAAATCTGGGAAAAGGAGGATTTAAAATCAAAGTGAAATTGACTCATATGACGATGGGTTTGTAAACTAATCAATTAATTATCAATTCATTTGACAAGAGAGAGAAAAAAAAAAGTTGACATCGGGTCAGTAGCAACTAGAGGGATCTACTAGCACTACTACAGTAATTGGAAATCTGTGTCTAGTCAATCAACGTCTTTTTAATTTCAAAGAGGGGAAACCAATAAAGAAGAAATTAAGTTGAATTCATCCTATTTTTGAATGTATTCAGGAATCAATATTTTCATAAACAATTGAAATCATCTAAATGACAATAAAGTAAATCACAAAAAAATGTTTTTTAATGCTTTTAAAATGTAAATCTAAATGCTCTAATGGCTTTATCATAAGCCAATAATGTTGTTAAGCTAATATTGTAAGAAATTATCACAGATGCATATAAATCTCAATTTTTAAAAAAATTCATTTTGGGGAGAATTTAAAACAAGACAACCCAAAACAAATAACAACCTATAAATGTTGTGTAAAGATTTCATCCAAGAAACTCAAAAACATGTCCAGGAATGGTGACCAGGAGGAAAAAAACAAACAAATCAAGCAAATAAAAAGTTCTCTTTATCTACGAGAGACGAGACATATCCCACCACAGTTTTAAGAACAAAAATTGTTTCCTAAATAAGTAAAAGAGTCAGACTATTTCACACTGCCACACACACAGGAGGAAGTGGACATTCTAAACATAGTCACCAAGTCTACACCAAAAAAAAAAAGAAGACGGCAATAGCTTCAGTAAGCAGGATGTGCCTAGCTGAACTTGTTGCTCACTGCTTCATCTTACGTCGCAGGATTGGACTGCGAGGGGATCTGTAGGCAGGAGTGGAGGTCAAGCCGTAACGACCCGGGAGGTGGTGCGCACAGGCGACCTGCGGCGAGGGGTTAGGGATCGGGAGTAGCCCAGGCTTTCGTCAAGTTTGCGGGACTCGTGTTCAAGGAGGATGGGGTCAAGATTGGGGTCACGGCTGACGTTGGCTAGCGAGGTGTCCAAGACGTTGCGAAGGTCACGGATTTCATCTCCAGTTCTGACCGACTTGGTGATGTACATCTGTCTCTTTCGCAGCTCCTGGCTGATTTGGTCCTTCAACAGGGAATTCTAGGATACAACAGTATGTGTGTATATATATATATATATATAAATAACACAAATAAGACACAGGAATTATTTTCCCCCATCACATTTTCAATGCCTTTGTGATTCTATCTGTAATATACTTCACTAAAACTAGAATTTCGTTTCCAGAACAAAAGCAAGGTAAAATCTTTTTTGAAAAATAAACATGCTTTCTTTATTTGTTTTTTTGTTCAAGGTTAAGTACTCCATCTCAATGGTGATTTAAGAGTAATGACAATCAAGATGAAATCTATGTAAAAGAGAGAAAGGAAAGAAGTAGGACCCATCAGTAGCAACCCCCACCAACCCCACATATGAATTTATAAATATGCATGAAAATCATGAAATCAATTCTTGTACACTCTATGGCTTGTTGAATAAATAGTATTACATAGTATTTACAGAGTAAGTGAAGTCCCACATTCAGAGTTAAGCGTAGTGTACCCAGGAGGACAGTCACGATTCTAGGCATATGGTATAGTGTGGTAGTTTACCATTGCTTTCTATGCCGCCGTCTTTTTTGCTTTCGCTGATTCTCAAAAGACCTAGCTACCTATTTCACTGCTGGGTCGACAGGAGGGGGTAAAAATTCTGCCCAGACTGGGATTCGAACGCTTGCCTCCTGGGTGGTAGTCAGATGCTCTACCGACTGAGTTACCGGCACCTCTTAACAAATGTAATAACTTTTTGAAAATCGTTCAGTGTGTGGCTGTTGCTGTTGCTCAATCTTCTACTACAGAACAGAGTCCTAAAGTACATGTAATGTGCTAATCAATCACCTTCTACTACAGAACAGAGTCCTAAAGTACATGTAATGTGCTATCAATCCCCTTCTGCTACAGAACAGAGTCCTAAAGTACATGTAATGTGCTACCAATCCCCTTCTGCTACGGAACAGAGTCCTTGTACATGTCTAAAGTACATGTAATGTGCTACCAATCCCCCTTAACTAGTAACAGAGTCCTAAAGTACATAAGATTAATAAGATTACAAGACAATCAGCAGTAAATTGAAGTCTTCCAAATCAGACTAAATGTCTGTGAAGAATTCTTGGCATCCGTTGGTCCAAAAAGCATAGTTTTCAACCTTTTCAAATGGAGAAACAGACTCTGACCACCCAAATTATTTCTAACTTGCAAGATTGTTCATTTCTTTGAAATGTACCCCCCCCATCCACCATTGCAGTGATCTCAGGGTGAATTAAGAGGAAACAACAAAATGAAAGACAAGCGAAAGAAGGAAAGGAAGGAAATAAGACCTACCAGCAACACCCGCCAACTGCCCGCAACTTGCAAGAAGGTGAATCAATATGAGACTTTGACCTTTTGCATGCACTTACCTGCTCTTCCAATCCCTTGACCTTCTGGCGGTGTGCCTTCTCGCGTGCCTCCAAAAGACGCTCTGCTTGTTGTTGTGCGCTACGCAGTCTCTCCGTTTCCATCTCAGTCTCGGCGCGGTGACGGGTGGTCAGATCAATCAGCCTGAAATCACAAAATAAATACAAAAGAGAAATTGTTAGAGCCAGGCCACCATTGTAAAGATTCCTTGCTACAGGCTACAGGGCTGAAAACACCAGCAATGTATATTGATATATCGACGGTGCAAGTCGCAAACCGTGTAAGTCTAAAATTATTAACACTTTTTTTCTCACTTTCTTCACATTTAAGAAGCCCCTATGCTTCGTCTAGTTGGGATTTGGTGGCACAAGAACCAATAGAAACCCATATAATGACCATAATATAAGCAATATGAGTATCCCTATTGGGTCTAGTTTTTGACACAATTGCAAACCGTGCATGCCTATGGAGATAGATTAAAAAGGGCAGCAACATTATCTTTGATTCCACTCAAAACATTCAAAATTGGACTTACACGGTTTTGTAAGAGCCTTTTATTCATTGGAATTTACCCTGTCCATCCCATACAGTGATCTCATGATCTATTCACTGAAATTTACCCTGTCCATCCCATGCAGTGATCTCATGATTTATTCACTGAAATTTACTTTGTCCATCCCATGCAGTGATCTCATGATGTATTAAGAGGAAAGTGAAATAGTGAGAGGAAAGAAGCAGGCCTTACCAGCAGTGCCCGCCAACCACCCATGAATACATACTATAAAGTAAAACAACACTCTTCTCCTCTCCCCCTCCCCTATTTTTCTCATATCTACAAAGAACACAACAGGAGGTTTAAATCAAGCACAGTAGGCTATGCCATACGCCTTTTGACGTATCATCCGAAAGTCAGGCAATTAAAAAACATCAGGCATGTGAGGTTGTTTGATATTAAAAAAGAAACAGAATTTTAAAACATCAGTGATGTTTGATATAGTTTTCATGTGAAATTGTAAAAGAAACAGAATTTTAGTGATAGTTTTCATGTGAAATTGTAAAAGAAACAGGATTTTAGTGATAATTTTCATGTGAAATTGTAAAAGAAACAGGATTTTAGTGATAGTTTTCATGTGAAATTGTAAAAGAAAGAGGATTTTAGTGATACTTTTCATGTGAAATCGTAAAAGAAACAGGAATTTAGTGATACTTTTCATGTGAAATCGTAAAAGAAACAGGATTTTAGTGATACTTTTCATGTGAAATTGTAAAAGAAACAGGATTTTAGTGATACTTTTCATGTGACATTGTAAAAGAAACAGGATTTTAGTGATACTTTTCATGTGACATTGTAAAAGAAACAGAATTTTAGTGATACTTTTCATGTGAAATTGTAAAAGAAATAGAATTTTGGTGAAACTTTTCATGTGAAATTGTAAAAAGAAACAGAATTTTGAGATATTTTTCATGTGAAATTGTAAAAAAACCCAGAATTTTGGTGATACATTTCATGTGAAATTGTAAATGAAACAAGATTCTGGTGAGAGCTCATGAATTCAGTGTTGTCTGGTCTAATTTCGTTTTCCAGTTTTGAGAAATCAGATTCCCGATGTTTGACTTTGAAAAATGCATGGACACACAACAAAACTCTATTTTTCTCCTAGGAATTTACCTCGTCAACAATGTGTGGTCATTCGAGATGAATTATGAGAAATCCTTGTTTCGTCAGAATGACAGACGGCCACATAGTTATTGGGTATGATGAATTTTGAAAATTTGCACGTCCCAAAATGACATAATACAATGACTATATTATGCATGCGACACAGTGTGATCTTAAAGAAAGTGAACATGAGATCAACGTATAGATTACGTGAACACCTGGACAATACCTGTACATATGCTCCTGGTTGACATCTGACATGCTGAGGAGACATGGCGTTAACAGTGGTTACAGTTATGTTCAATGGAATCGGGAGGGGGGGGGGAGGGGAGGAAGAGGGGGGGAAGAGGGGGGGAAGAGGGGGGGTTGTTTGTTGCACCATCGTTTAAGGCCATACCCACCTCTATGTATCTTGTACCATGATTTTAGGCCACATCCACCTCTATGTATCCTGTACATTTATCTACCCAGAATTTAGGCCACACCCTCCTGTATGTATCATGTACATCTATCTACCAACAATTTAGGCCACACCCACCTCTGTGTATCTTGTACATCTATCTACCATGATTTTAGGCCACATCCACCTCTACGTATCCTAACATTTATGTACCAACAATTAAGGCCACACCCACCTCTATGTATCCTGTAACCAAGAAATTAGGCCACACCCACCTCTATGTATCCTGTAATCTATCTACCAAGAAATTAGGCCACACCCACTTCTATGTATCCTGTACATCTATCTACCAAGAAATTAGGCCACACCCACATCTATGTATCCTGTACATCTATCTACCAAGAAATTAGGCCACACCCACATCTATGTATCCTGTACATCTATCTACCAAGAAATTAGGCCCAACCCACCTCTATATATCCTGCACATCTATCTACCAACAGTTTAGAACACACCCACCTCTATGTATCCTGTACATCTATCTACCAATAATTTAGGCCACACCCCCTCTATGTATCCTGCACATCTATCTACCAACAATTTAGGCCCCACCCACCTCTATGTGTGCTGTACATATATGCTGTACATATATCTACCAACAATTTAGACCACGCCCACATCTGTGTATCCTGTACGTCTATCTACCAACAATTTAGGCCCCACCCACCTCTATGTGTGCTGTACATATATCTACCAACAACTTAGGCCCCACCCACCTCTATGTGTGCTGTACATCTATCTACCAACAGTTTAGACCACGCCCACATCTATGTATCCTGTACGTCTATCTATCAACAATTTAGACCACGCCCACATCTATGTATCCTGTACGTCTATCTACCAACAGTTTAGGCCACTCCCACATCTATGTATCCTGTACGTCTATCTACCAACAGTTTAGGCCACTCCCACATCTATGTATCCTGCTCGTCTATCTACCAACAGTTTAGGCCACATGTACCCTGTACGTCTATCTACCAACAATTTAGGCCACACCCCCCTCTATGTATCCTGTACGTCTATCTACCAAGAATTTAGGCCACACCCACATCTATGTATCCTGTATGTCTATTTACCCAAAGTTTGGGCCATGCCCACATCTATGTATTCAGTACACCTATCTACCAACGATTTAGGTCACAACCCCTGTATGTATCCTGTACGTCTTCCTACCAACGATTTAGGCCACACCCACATCTACGTATCCTCTATGTTTATCTACCAACAGTTTAGGCCGCATCCACATCTATGTATCCTGTGTGTCTATCTAACAACACTTTAGGCCACACTCACCTCTGAGCGTGTGTCTGCTCCGCCTCTCCCAGCTGCGACTGCAACTCCTGAAGCTGTCGCTGCATGGTGATGTTGTCTTCCTCCAGACGCTGAAGATTATGATCAAAGCAGTTGCGGTCATTGATGGACTTGTGTGCCAATTCCTCTGTGTGAAGTTTCTCCTTTCCACCTAAAAGAGTGCAGGATGTACGCATGATTCATCTATATTGTATGTTTTTCTTTTGTTTTAAAAGGGAATTTAAAGTAAAGTCTTATCACGGTTTCCATAAGGCTAGGTGGAATGTCTGATATTACAATTCTAAAATTTTGCTCATACTGCCCTGTAAACAGCCAAGGATCTTTAACATGCACAGAGCGTTAACCCTTGTAAGGCTAACCTGTCAGCTGATCTCAATATCGGTCAATAATCTCATTCCGCTGTGTATGAGGCTTCCGCACGTGGCACCACCAGTTTTCTCGCTCCTCTGACGAGGCTGGCGCGCTTGACCATGACGTACCTGTGATTATTGTGATAGTTTTTCATCTTCCTTGAGTAAGGTGACATAGCGGGCAATTCATTTTGGTATTGTTGTTATCATCGTGTTTATATTGCATTGTTTACTAACAATAACATCTATTATAGCCTACTTTTATTAAAAATGAAAAGGAATAATACTGCAGTTGGTCCATCGCTAAAGAAGAGGAATATGAAAGGTATAATTCTAAAACATAGAAAATAGGCCAGCACCGAGAAATCTTCAGTGTGCCCAAGCTTCATGAGCAACAAGGAGACTTGAAACAAATAAACATTAAACAATGCTGGACGAAACTAATACTAATAGAGCCATTGGTGCAACGACCCATCGAGCAATGTTCATCAACAGAGCAAGCCTCATAACAACAATAAACAAATCAAAAAGACAAAAAGAAAAAAGAAAACGAAATACAACCGCCATATGAGAGATGAAGAAAGAGAGGAGGGAGGGATAGAAAGGGAGAGAGAAAGAGGAAAGGAAACAAACAGGAAAACATAAAGAGAATGAGGAAGATAAAGAAAGATGAATAGAGAGGACGGAGAAAATGAGAAGAATGAGAGAGAATAAGAGAGAGAGAGAGAGAGAGAGAGAGAGAGAGAGAGAGAGAGAGAGAGAGAGAGAGAGAGAGAGAGAGAGAGAGAGAGAGAGAGAGAGAGAGAGAGAGAGAGAGAGAGAGAGAGAGAGAGAGAGAGAGAGAGAGAGAGAGAGAGAGAGAGATGAGGTAACATATAGAGCGGGAGGTGGGGGGGGGGGGGGGGGGCACATGACGGCATGGTCAGGCTTTACTCCAGTCATTCAATAATAGCGTGGCTGGCAGTGTTGAATTTTATATAGTAGAGTTTCAATGAACATTTATCTTTATTTCTAAAGGAATCATTTTCATTCTCATTTCTAAATAAAATGATACTATAATACTAATACTAGAGGAAATGTCCAACGGCCTTTCGCTAATCCCATGAGTGAGTCCAATGTGCATAAGTATGATGAAAGAAACAGGCCCCCCGATTTATTGCTTTCACAAGTGTGTATCGCCTCAGCTGCGGCAACGCGCTTTATCTCAGACCTAACACCTCTCCTCATCTACATGCTTCCCATGCTTTTGAAAATTCCTTCCTACCCTATGTCTATAACAAGTATCACCCTCTCTTCTCATTTACAATGACATGAGTGATCATCGTTTTGTATTTTTGGCTGTTCCCTTCTTACAGTTCAATAGTAATCCACCTTCTCCCAAACAGCCCCCACCCCTTACGCAATCCAGTGGTTTTTCACATCTTGCCCCCACTTCTGGATGTAAGTCTCCCTCCTTAGTCCTTTCTATACAGTAGGAAGATAAACTCTTGTAGTTTCTAATGTCTATACACTTCAAATAGCCGCCCTTTCTCTTGTCCAGATACCGCATGTCATCATGACCATGTGAAATGGACCTGTTTGAGAGATCAAAGTTCCTCTGTTGCTGGTCGCTGAACTCTGATGAAAGCTTCAATTTTCTCTTGTACTTTCAACACTCTAATATCTTCACTCTTATGTGAAAAAGAGGTGGAGATGTATTTTGACGTATGTGACGTTCGACAATATAACCATCAACACAATGCTCCCCTGATTGGTCAACCCTCAACATGGTTTTTTTCTATTTACTGAAGGTCACACCTCCATTCAGGCTGACCTTAGGTGTGCAATGTGATTGGCCACTGTTCTTTTATTTATATCAATCCCTATTTCTTGCTTGTGGGTGGAGCTTCTTACTAGAGTAATTGACATCTGTCCAGAAGTTGCGTCGGTCATACGAAGACAAGAGTCTTTGATTTTGTTCACTTTGCAGAAGGTCCACAGTCTGCATTTGATCTAGAGCTCCTGTGTGTTGTTGTATCTCTTTATAAGAAATATATCGAGTGTGTGTTAGACTCGAAATGAACTATCACTTTTACCCCTTTAGAATAATAGACTTTCTCTGTTTGGCGTGGCGTGCGTTGATCAGCGCAATTGGTCAGAATGGAGGCATTTTCAAAACCCGTCTTTGAGTGCACTGCAGTGCAGTTATACAGGACCCGCCACTAACGCTTTGTCTTGCTGGAAGGCCGGGAGTGATGCAAATGTACGGGACCCGCTACTAACGCTTTGTCTTGCTGGAAGGCCGGGAGTGATGCAAATGTACGGGACCCGCTTGCTGGACTAACGCTTTGTCTTGCTGGAAGGCCGGGAGTGATGCAAATGTACGGGACCCGCTAACGCTTTGTCTTGCTGGACGACCGGGAGTGATGCAAATGTACAGGACCCGCTAATAACGCTTTGTCTTGCTGGAAGGCCGGGAGTGATGCAAAAGTACGGGACCTGTCACTAGCGTAGGTGTGCTTGGAGTGACCAGCGGCACGCAAACATACAGGACCCGCCTGAAAAGGGATAAGACCTGCACACGGGACCTCCTTTTTATACTCCGTCTCGACGGGACTTAGTGTCTATCCACCTACCTGGACCGTGGGAGTAAATTTTACTCGAATCATCTCGAGAACACTTTTCAACCTGCCGGAGCTTGAACCCGCGATGTTTCGGTAGAGAGACAGACACCTTGCCTCTGGACTACCGAGTCCCCTGCACTGAGACAAAAACCCTTTGATAAAACATTGAACGCCTTGTCACTAACCTTGTCCAACGTCTTCCTCAGAGCAGATTTGTCCTTCTCCAGACGGATGGTGGATCGTTCGATTTCCCGCTTCATTTTCAATGTTGCCCAGGGTCCTAGACATGGAGGCAACCCTTTCCTGTAGAGCCTGCTTGTCCACACACACTTTGCTCAGTCGCTGGTTCAGTTCTTGCTCCGCTTCTTTTCGTTGTTCAAGGAGCTGAGGGGTTGAAAAATATTTGGAAAAGTCAAAAGCGTTGCCTCAGTCACACTACCCTATTGCACAAAAAAAAAACAACTACAGAAGAGATTAAATTTATCGATATAGCAAGTATTTGTGTATCAGTCTTCTTTTTTTTTTAAAGAAAAAAATATTTGTGAAAAAAGAATGAAAAATGTAATGCTTCATGTTTCTTCATTATTAATACAAGAGCATGAAGGACAATATAACCACTAACAAGAGGTTGGTTTTAAAAAAAATGAAATTTATCCTGTCTACCATTATGGTGATCTCAGGGTGAATTAAGAGGAAACAGCAAGATGAAAGATAAGTGAAAAAGGAAAGGAAAGAAGAAGGACCTACCAGCAGCCCCCAACAAGAGGATGTTGCCAAATGGCAGACATGTGTTAAAGGATGAAAGGAGAGAAGCAGGACATATCGGCACTGCCCACCAACGTTTCATTGAAATTTACCCTATCCATCATATGCGATGATCTCAGGGTGAATGAAAAAGAAAAAAGCAAGATGTCAGATAAGGTAGGAGTGAGAGAAAAGAAGAAGGACCTAACAGTAGCACCCATCAACCACCCATATGCCCACCAACCGCCTGCACACATTAAATCAAACTTCACAGATTCACCAACAACAACGGGAGAAAAGCTACCGTGACAAGAGTTCTATTTTCAGCCCTACACTTACAGTGTTGGACTGACGGAGTTGTCCTTCCAGCTCAGAGCATCGGACTTCCGTGTCGGACATCTCTCCCTGGATGACTTGGAGCCGTTCCATCAGGATGTGGTTCTGTTTCTTGGCCTCGTTCAAGGCTTGTCTGACATGGGGAATAACGAGAATAAGTTGTGAGTTTGATCTTGGACACACTAACAAAATCCCTTAGGAATATTGTAGAAATTTGGTACAATAACAAAATCCCTTAGGAATATTGTAGAAATTTGGTACAATAACAAAATCCCTTAGATATATTGTAGAAATTTGGTACAATAACAAAATTCCTTAGGAGGGAGTATTGTAGAAATTTGGTACAACAACAAAATCCCTTAGAGTATTGTAGAAATTTGGTACAACAAAAAATCACATTAGAGTACCATAGAAAATTGACACAGTAACAAAATCATTTCCGAATATTCAGAGTATCATCAGGTTGCAGAAAGTAATCTGGTCCACCATGACTGATACTCAGCTTCAGGAGATGTAAAAGAATGGAAGAGAAGAAATAGGACATGAAACATGAGCTGTCATCGACTACCTCTGCTTATACAGGCAAGGAAATGAATCTTGACCTCTGACACTAAAGACAAGCATGTTGAACCTTAGGTTTCACAGAGTGCCTAGACCAGAGCATAAGGGAATTTCAGCACATTGGCATGATGATGTAGGTTACTTCATGCTCATGAATCCACATAGTGTTTATTTCTTTGTTGGGGCCTTTAATCTTTGGTTTCATACTTAATCGATCCATGTCCACCATATACAGTAATCTCAGATTTCCTCTCCACTCACCTGGTGGTGTCTAATCTTTCCTGCAAAACTCTGCGGTCATGCTCACTGGAAGTCAGCGCCCTCTGCAGTTTGGCCACGGTCTCTTCCAGTTCGTTGATCATGGCGTTGCTGTCAGACAGAGACAGATTGAGGGCTTGCACCTGAAAGGGCAACAAAAAGAATTCTATAAAAACTGTTTTTTTGTTTTTAATCCCACACAAAAAGTTACAGTTAAAAACTTGAGGTTATTTCAGTCCTTTTTTTATTTTTTTTATTTCATGCTTGTAAAAATGATGACACACACATTGACCAATCAATTGTATTACAATCTGTACCCCTTGTGGCAGGAGGCAATATAAGATTTCCTATTACATACTCTCAACTCAGGATACATGGGGGAAATGAAAACCCTCGAATGATTAGTTACATGAATGATTGTTTGATTAAAATTGGCTCTGTTCATCACATGTGACAGTCTCAAAGTAAATTGAAGAGGAAATACCAACATGAGAGACAGAAGATGTAAAATATAGGAATTAATTGATTTGATTGTACCCACATCCACAATTACGGTGATTTCGGGGTTTCTGGTAAGATTTTCAATTTTGCCCAGACTGCACAGTGAACAGCCAAGGGATCTGTAACATGCACAAAGTCTTGTGATCTGCACATGAGACCTCCTTTTTCTTGTCCGTCTCCTGTGCGACTAGATGGTTAATTCACCTACCTGGACCGAAGGAGAGGCTTACCTGAAAAGCTAGAAAAAAACTTTTCAAATCTGTCGAGGCTTGAACCCACGACTTTCTTATTGAAAGGCTGACACCTTGCCTGTGGACCATACAGTCCCCTCATCATAAAGGAAAGAAGCCTGACCTATCAGTAACACCTGCCAACCCCAACCAGTAAAGGAGAGATACATGAAACTATCACACAGGAGGAGCGCAGTGACCCCGATCATGTCACACTGACCTTGTCCTTAGACATGTGACCTTCTTCTTCTGTCTTCGCCAGATTGGTGTTGAGTCGGTCGATGGTGAGTTGCAAGCTCTGGGCCTTGGACTCCAGGTCTTGGATCTGTTTGCACAGGTTGTCAATACGTCCCTTGTAAAACCTGCGGGCCGGATTAAACACAAACAAACAAAAACAATGAATAGACCAGCACCCAATGATGATAATGGCAGAGATTTAAAAGGAAATACATGTCATTGCATAGAGCAAAACTGTCGTGCCCAATGTTCTGACATTTGCTAAAACAAAAAAGGAAGAACCAAAAGCAGCCAATGGGGAAAAACGATGTAAAAAGTTCTGTGGTAATAATCTCAGGTAAGGAAAGAAAACAATAAGATAATAAAAGAACAACTTTGGGAGAAACAAGTAGAATGTAAAGGCTTTGTTTAAAAAGTCAGTAATTATTTCAATAATTCTTTTGCCATACAATCTTATGTCTTCTTTATATTTCAGCTTTGTATGAGGCAGAGGAAATTGGTGGCCCAAAAAACACACAGGAAAAATAACGACAAAGAAACAAATGCTCTCCTAGGAAAAGCCTAAAGAAAACAGATCAAAGGAAAAGTATAAATATGAGTGTAATCATGAAGTTATAAATGGAATATTTTTCTTCATTTATGGGCGAGATTTTCTTTTCAATCAAATGAATAACTGCTCTACTTTTTGACTCAAACCTTTTAATAGGATTTTCTTTCATTTGGAATCGTATTGGGAGGTGAGGTGGGGGGGGGGGGGGTAGTAACAGAAACATTTCAGAGAAAGTTAGCAATTAATAAATTATTTGGGGTTTTTCATTTCAACAATGCACAACAGAAAGTTCCTATTAATGATCAACAACCCATGTCATTTTCTTTACCCTGAAGAAAATCACAGTATCGAGAGTGGTGATAAAGCAGAGAGAGAAAATAAAACATAACAGATTGATATCTTCTATCCTTTATCTGTATCTTGTAAATATTTGTTTCCAAACTGCTTGGATTTTTTCATCTTTTTTATTTACCTTATTTCTTTTTCATAGACAGGGTGAGGTTGGATGATGTTTAGACGAGAGGAGGAGAATTAGTCAGTACTGGCAGTGAGGTGTTTTGTGTGTGATAAGAACAAAATTTACCGGTAATGTATACATACACAATGGAAACAGTGACTCAAACAACCCACAAAAGAAAGTGAAAGCACATAACGATTTTAATATCAAAATCGTACGTCTTAAGAGAAGAAGATAATTACACTTACA
>JAXRKP010000339.1:35000-60000 GCA_037039925.1 Doris montereyensis | reverse complement strand
GAAAGAAGTAGGACCTACCAGCATCCCCCACCGACAGTTCACCATAACAAGATATATAAAAAATTTGTTATTGTTTTGCTGAAATGAAAAAAACCCCATTAATTTGGTAGGAAAAACAAGAAAAACAGGAAGGTGAGAGGAGGAGAAGGAGAATATTTGCTGCATTGGGAATTTACCCTGTCCACAGTGGTGGTAATCTCAGGGTGTAGACTGCTAAGAAAGAGCAAGATGAAAGACAAGTGAAAGAGTGAAAAAAAGACACAAGACCTACCAGTATCACACGTCAACCCCCTCCGACTATTTAAAGTTTTAGTGTTTAATTGAAAATTACCCCATCCACCATACAGAGTAATCTCAGGGTAAACTAAGAGGAAACAGCAAGATGAAAGAGATGTGATGTGAAAGAGTGAAAGGAAAGAAGTAGAACCTACCAAGAGTGCCCGACAACCGCCTATGACTATCTAAAGCAAAACAAATTGCCAAGCAAAATTTCTTACTTCCAATTCTCTGCTTGGCTTCCTGGATGAGTCTCCCCATCTCTGTCTTGTCGCCCTCCAGTTTCTTCACGATGTTGCGCAGCTCATCGGCCGCCTTACCGATCAGCTCTTTCTCGCGGGTTTCCTCATTCACAGCCCGCTTGGTCTCCACGATTTCACGGCGCATTTGCTCCTTGATCTCCTCCCCTGTTTGGGTGACAAGAGAAGAGAGATTTGAATTGACAACGGTTTGCTACTACTGCTGCTAACACTACTATTATTATTTCTACTACTGGTACTACCACTACCCTACCACTACTACTATAACTATTACTACTAATACTACTACCCTTACCACTATTACTACTAATATTACTACCACTACCACTATTACTACTACTACTACTACTACTATTACTACTAGTACCACTACTATCACTACCACTATCTCTACTACTACTACTACTACTACTACTACTACTACCACTACCCTACCAATAATACTAGTACCTCTACTATTAGTACTACTACTACTACTATTACCACTACCCTACCACCACCACTACTACTACTACTACTACTACTACTATTATCCTACCATTACTACTACTACCACTACTGCTACCACAACTACTACCACTACTACTACTACCACTACCCTACCACAACTACTACCACTACTACTACTACCTCTACTACTAGTGCTACTACTATTACTACTACTATCCTACCACCACCACTACTACTACTACTACTACTACTACTGCTGTTAGCTGCCCTCTACTGGTGCCTCTACTACTACTGTCTGCTACTGCTGCTTCTATTACTACTACTGCTATTACTACTACTACTACTACTACTACTACTACTACTACTACTACTACTACTACTACTACTACTACTACAACTACTATTACTATTACTAATGCTGCTGCTAATGCTATGCAACTGTTACTACTAGTACTACTACTATTGCTACTACTGGTATTACTACTACTACTATGCTACTATTACTATCACTACTACTACTACTACTACTACTACTGCTACTACTACTACTATTATTACTACTGCTACTACTACTACTACTACTACTACTATTACTACTACTACTATTGCTACTGCAACTGCTGCTGCTGTTACTACTACAACTACTACCACCACCACCACCACCACTACTACTACTGCTACTTCTACTACTACTACTACCACTATTACTACTACTACTGCTATTACTACTATGACTACTACTACTACTACTACTACTACTACTACTACTTCTACTACCACCACCACCACTACTACTACCACCACCACCACTACTACTACTACTACTACTACAATGCTATTACTACTATCACTCCTACTACCCTACTACTACTACTACTACTGCTGCTACTACTACTACTACCACTTCTACTACTCCTACTACTAGTACTACTCCTGCTGAGTTTGAACTCCCCGTTGTATTCCATTCTAGCTTTCCATTAATCTAGTCATAACATGATTACTGCACCCTCGTTTTGCGACTAAAATCTCCACTGCACTCACCTTCTCTGATAGCCCTGTTGGCCTCAATCAAGTCCGCCTGATGGCATCTCTCGTCTCCTCCACCATCTTCAGCTGAGTCTTCAGCTCGGCCACTTCCTTCAGAGCCGTCTCACGTTGGCGGCATACATCACTGAATGTGGCCATTCAAGTTTTTCACTTCCTTCTCGTGGGCTTCCTGAAAAAACAAAGACAGAAAAGTTTGAAATTTTCTTTTTATCGCTTCAAAAAACACAACTTAGCTCACCCTGATGCTGGGCAAAATAATCATAATAATAATCATAGTAATACTACTACTACTAATAAAAATAATAATAATTTTAATATAAAATATTTGGTTATTGTTTATTATCAGGTTGTATTAAATGACATAATAATGTCTTGAAATTCATTAACAAACAATTCCTGAATAATTTATTTTTTTTTACATTTTTTATTTTCAGCACTCATTCCGTGGTTTGCAGACGCTATTCTGCAGCAGATTTAAATCTATTTCACTGATATCCCCAGACAAATCTCAGCTCTAGTAATTCAACAAATAGAAATGGTAAATGCTCGCTTTCAGTTTCCAATCCACTCATAAAACTCACGTGGTCTCTTCAAACTGGGAGCGGAAGTTCTTCAGTTCTCCATGTAAGGCGTTGATGCTGTTCCTGTCCTGTTCCAACTGAGCTTGTGATTCTCTCTTCAGCCTGTCGTACTCAATGCCAGCGTTGGTCAGATCAGTCACCAACCCGATGTTCTTCTCGACAAGAGTTGCTTTCTCTTGCTCCATAAGGGAGATCACCTGGGAAGGTAGGGGAGAGGGGGGGAGGGATGTATAAGAGTTAAAAAGTGAAGGAGTTTGGGAGAATGGGTCAAAGGAGGACTATTTTTAATCTTCATTAGAATCTACCCTTGCTTCTACATGTGGTGATCTCTGAGTGATAGGTCAATTATTGATTGATAGATTTCAATTCAGTCCATTCATCCCCTGGTTAGTGAATTAAGATGAAATAGCAATAGATGTAACAGAACGAATGGAAAAAGTAGGACCTACCAGCAACATCAACCAATAGCCCATCTTGAGGTTAAATTATAGGAAATAGAAGACATTTGATTTGATTTGATTTGATTTACCAACATCCACAACGAAGGCGATCTCGGGGTTTTTGGTAGGATTTTTATTTTTGCCCAGACTGCCCTGTAAACAGCCAAGGGATCTTTAACGTGAACAGAGTGTTGTGATCTGCACACGGGAACTCCTTTTTATCGTCCGTCTCTGATGGGACTGGGTATCGATCCACCTACCTGGACCAGGGAGGTAGACTTTGCTCGAAAAAAAAAAATCAAGAAAATTTGTCAACCTTCAAGCGGGGCTCGGAACCCACTGCCTTTTGGTTGAGAGACCGACACCTTGCCTCTGGACTACCGAGTCCCCGAGAGAAGACATGACGAGATGTAAAATTAGGCAAGGCAAGAAGTAGGACATACAAGAAAAGCAACCACCAGCCACTTGCTACAAACAACTCTACGGACAGACTGACAGATGGACAGGCAAAAAGAAAGAAAAAAAGGATTTGTTTTCATTGAAAGTTACCCCATATCCACCATAAGCAGTGATCTAAGGGTGAATTTAGAGGAAACAGCAAGACGAACGATAAGTAAAAGAGGGAAGGAAAGAAGTAGGATCTACCAGCAACACCTCCTACTGCCCGTGAGAGAAAAAAAGACCCAGAATGAGAAAAGACGAGCTGACAGCAATGACAAATCTTCACAGACGTTATCAAGACAGAATTGAACCTTTTATTACATATTCCTATAATCCTACACACTTTTCCCTAAGCTGTTTTAAAACAATTAACTTACTATCATTTTTGTTATTTTTCCTGTAAGGGTGATTACTTGTTTCCCATTGGGTCTTTTTCACTTTAAAAAAATTTACCAAAAAAGAAATTTTCAACACAACGGGTTTGGTTTGGTTTGGTTTCTTAGACTAATGTGTAGATACATAGAGAGTTTGGACTGATGAAGTTGTTGTTGTTACCTGTTGTTTATCGTTCTCTGCCAAAAGCAAAGAGTCGTCCCGGTCCCTCTGCAAGGTGGCCAGTTCCTGCAACAGTTCTTCCCGTTGTTTGTCAGACAAGTTGATCATCTCCTCCTTCTCTAGGGTGTACTTGTGAATGAGGTCATCGCGCTCATTCTCCAACTCTACCCGTTGGTTGTCCTGAAATGAAATGACGCCCGTGAGTCTTCATATGAATTTTCGTACAGTAAAAAGGAAGAAGTAACATACCACTCCCCAGTTGCCACAAGAAATGAACAAAAGAAAATTTAAGTTTGGTAGTCACGCAGTGCGTTTAAATGAAAACCGTCTTGGAAGGAAAATGGAAGTTAAAAAAAAAAAGGCAACACCCCCCCCCCCAAAAAAAAAATCATATATGAAGATCAACAACAACACAAATATAAGTGAGCTAAAGTCTGATGAAGCAGTAAGAAGATGTCAAACTGTAGTTTATTTCAATAGTTCATTAAAGATGTCAAATTGTAGTTTACTTCAATAGTTCATTAAAGATGTCAAACTGTAGTTTACTTCAATAGTTCATTAAAGATGTCAAACTGTGGTTTACTTCAATAGTTCATTAAAGATGTCAAATTGTGGTCTAGTTCATTAAAGATGTCAAATTGTGGTCTACTTCAATAGTTCATTAAAGATGTCAAATTGTGGTTTACTTCAATAGTTCATTAAAGATGTCAAATTGTGGTCTACTAACAGTTCATTAAAGATGTCAAATTGTGGTCTACTTCAACAGTATTAAAGAAAATTGTGGTCTACTTTTTCATTAAAGACGTTTGTGGTTTACTTCAATAGTTCTTCAAAGGGAAAAATTTATTCTGTCCACAATATGCTATGCGGTAATCTCCGGGATGAACTAAAGGGAACAGTTTGTATAAAAATTATCTCTTCACCCAGGAATGACAATAAGACCCTGAATATGGGGAGCAGGACCAGGGTTCAAAGGTGAACTAAACCCAAAGATTACCCTCTCTCTGCTGAGCCTCTCCACGTCTTCCTCATGGGCCTGTTTCTCTTGGGTCAAGGCCATCTGGGAGTCACGCTCCAGTTGCTGCAGGCGCTGGTTGAGACCGTCCTTGGTGTACTCAAAGCGTTCAAAGTCAGCCATTTTCTCTTTCTCCAAACGGGCAATCTCCGCTGTATTTTTGGAACAAAAAGAAAAACAAAGACGTATGGGTAAATTTGTTTAAACTCAAATCAAAGACGTCAAATTGTTGTTTACTTCAATAGTTCATTAAAGATGTCAAATTAAGATTAAATTGACATCTCTGTACTCTGAATAGAACATGATGTATCAATGGTGAAGTTGAAAAATAACAGACAGCACCCCTATACCTCCCTCCCTCCCCCCCCCCATTCCCTTTTCCCCATATCCCCAAATCCTCTATCCTAACCCTGTGAAAATATTAAGGATATATGACAACAAGTCCTATCCTTGATGTATACGCTAAGATAAAACTAAAAAACTAAAAAACATGGAAATCATTACAATGAGATGACAAAGTACCAGGTAAATAAAGTTTCTTCAAGACCATTACCATCCATAGAGCCAGAGCTTTTCCTGGTTTCTGTACATGAAGCAGAACAGGTTATAATAGTCACCTCCTGGGCATGATGCAGAACAGGTTATAATAGTCACCTCCTGGGCATGATGCAGAACAGGTTATAATAGTCACCTCCTGGGCATGATGCAGGATTTTACCCCCAAGCTAGTGCTTGTGCCCATTTTACACCTGGGTCAAGTGGAGAAAATGTGTGTTAAACGTCTTTCCCAAAGGGGGGGACTCACTCGGTAGTCAGATGTCGGACGTTCCCGTGTGCAGATCACAGCCCTCTGTGCACGTTAAAGATCCTTTGGTCGTTTACAAGGTAGTCCAGGCAAAATCAGAAATCCTACCAAAAACCTTCACCTTAGTTGTGGACGTGGGTAAATCAAATCAAAAACTTTCCCAAGGGACACAACGCAATGTTGGACCTGCAGCTTTGCTAAATGAGGTGACAAAGACAAGAATCACCATTTCAAATAAGGAGAAAAAATCTTTTTACAATATCAATAGCTGATTTTAACCTTAAAATTTGTAAAAACAAGAATTAGTAACTGATAAGAACGTACATTGGAGGTTTTCCTTCTTGACGATGAGTTCTTGGTTCTCTCCTCCAGCTGGGCCTTCCTGACCTCTAGCTGTGTGACCTGTTGCTGGGCTTCGTACAACGCGCTCTCTAGGCTGTCTTTGTCCGCAGCGTACGCCGAGATCATCTCACTTTGCTGGCGGTTCTCTCTTTCACACGCTGTGACCTGCGGAGGGAAGGTTGAGAACAGCTCAATGATAGGTAGATAGATACATGGGTAGAAAGATAGATAGATATATAGGTAGATAGATGGACGACAAATAAATAAATAGATATATAGATACATAGATAGACAGATAGAAGATGATAGCTAGGTAGATAGCTAGATAGAAGAGAGAGAGAGAGAGAGAGAGAGAGAGAGAGAGAGAGAGAGAGAGAGAGAGAGAGAGAGAGAGAGAGAGAGAGAGAGAGAGAGAGAGAGAGAGAGAGAGAGAGAGAGAGAGAGAGAGAGAGAGAGGGAGGGAGGGAGGGAGGGAGGGAGGGAGGGAGAGAGAGAGAGAGAGAGAGAGAGAGAGAGAGAGAGAGAGAGAGAGAGAGAGAGAGAGAGAGAGAGAGAGAGAGAGAGAGAGAGAGAGAGATGGATATGGATATGGATATGGATACAGAGAGGGGGCTGGGAGAGAATAAAAGGAGAAAGGGGGATATGGAGAAAAATAGAGAGGGAGGGAAGAAAAGAGGGAGGGAGGAAGGAAAAGAGGAAGAGAGAAATGAGGAAGGGAGAAAGGAGGAAGAGAGAAAATGAGAGTAGTAGAAAAAGAAGCGAGAGAAAAAAGGGGAAAAAAAGGAGAGAGAGAAAGATCAGAGGGAAAAAGAGAAAAAGAGAGAAAAAGAGGAGGGATGGTGTCAATGATAGAACTTAACCCCACCTTATTGACATTACAGTACTCTACTGAACAAAAAGATCTGAAAAGCTACATAAATAGTAATCCTAAATTTTATCAAAAGGTTAAGATCACAGCCTTCATGAAAGAATATCATGGGAACAAAATGTCCCGACAACTATCTGAAAACTGTGAGGTTTGACACATCATACTTAATGCACGTCATCTGAGTCACCAACCTGAACAACCAGCTCTCCTTTCTCTTGTGTCAGGACTTCCTTTTCCTTGACGATGCGGTCAAAAGCAACCGTCGTGCGTTCAATTTCACGACGTGCAGTCAGTAGCTCATCGGTCAGGGCTTGCTTCTGTCGGGAAATCTGTGGTAACCAAGCAAAAAACCATGAAAAAGAGGGAGAATGGGGTTTCTTTGTTTGTTTGTCTCATTGAAATTAACCTTGTTTTTTTATGCTGTGATCTCAAGATGCATTTTTTTTAAAACAACAAGATGAAAGACAGACGAAACAATGAAAGGAAGAAGCATGACCTACCAACAGCACTGGCTGTAACAGAGGTAAGGCTTCTGAAACAGCCAACACATTCCAATAGTATAAGAACACGCACGCACACACACACACACACACAATGGACCCAGAGAGAAGCAAGGTGACTGATGCACCACTCTAAAGAAGACCAATGTGCTAGGGCACAGTCTCAGGGGTGTGATGAAGTGGGTCAAAAAGGGATTATGAAAAGGTGACACAGGGGAAAGTGTGAGGGAGAGGGGAAGAGAGAGAGAGAGAGGAGTGAGAGGAGAGAGAGAGAGAGAGAGAGAGAGAGAGAGAGAGAGAGAGAGAGAGAGAGAGAGAGAGAGAGAGAGAGAGAGAGAGAGAGAGAGAGAGAGAGAGAAAGAGAGAGAGAAAGTGAGAGAGAGAGAGCGAGAGAGAGAGAGAGAGAGAGAGAGAGAGAGAGAGAGAGAGAGAGAGAGAGAGAGAGAGAGAGTGAGAGAGAGAATGAGAGAGAGAGAGAGAGAGAGAGAGAGAGAGAGAGAGAGAGAGAGAGAGAGAGAGAGAGAGAGAGAGAGAGAGAGAGAGAGAGAGAGAGAGAAAGTGAGAGAGAGAAAAGTGAGAGAGAGAATGAGAGAGAGAGAGAGAGAGAGAGAGAGAGAGAGAGAGAGAGAGAGAGAGAGAGAGAGAGAGAGAGAGAGAGAGAGAGAGAGAGAGAGAGAGAGAGAGAGAGAGAGAAAGTGAGAGAGAATGAGAGAGAGAGAGAGAGAGAGAGAGAGAGAGAGAGAGAGAGAGAGAGAGAGAGAGAGAGAGAGAGAAAGAGAGAGAGAGAGAGAGAGAGAGAGAGAAAGAGAAAGAGACAGAGACAGAGACAGAGAGAGTGAGAGAGGGGAGAGAATGAGAGAGAGAGAGAGAGAGAGAGAGAGAGAGAGAGAGAGAGAGAGAGAGAGAGAGAGAGAGAGAGAGAGAGAGAGAGAGAGAGAGAGAGAGAGAGACAGAGAGAGGGAGAGACAGAGAGAGAGACAGAGAGAGAGAGAGAGAGAGACAGAGAGAGGGAGAGAGAGGGAGAGAGAGAGAGAGAGACAGACAGACCAACAGACAGAGAGAGAGAGAGACAGAGAGAGAGAGACAGAGAAAGAGAAAGAGACAGACAGAGACAAAGAAAAGAATACACAAACAAAGAGAGACAGACAGAGAGAGAGAGAGAGAGACAGACAGACCGACAGAGAGACAGAGAAACAGAGAGACAAAGAAAAGAATACACAAACAAAGAGAGACAGACAGACAGAGACAGACAGACCGACAAGAGACAGACAGAGAGGTAGAGACAGACAACAATCAGAGAAACAAAAAGAGAGACAGACTTGCAGGCAAAGATAGAGACAGACAGACATACAGGCAAAGATAAAGACACATTTACAGGCAGACAATAGGAAAGTAGAGCAGGGTAGTATTCAGTCATCATATATCGTGAAAATCTCCCTGCATTTTTCTGGCATTTTGATTGGCTGGAAATCTAGGCTCTAAAAATAGCCCACCAATCAGATTGCTAAGCTGCAATGTAGCAGCCAGTTAGTGCTGCAAGGCATAACTTGATGACAGAATAGGGAAACAAAGAGAGAAAAAGAAGAAAAAAGAAGAAAGACAGAAATCAATGGCAGGGTAGAGCTAAGAAGGTCAAGCCAGTCTGATCCTATCACCAATACCACGACATGACAGGTAAATCATTGGCATTGACCTCATTTGACCTTTTGAATAGCAAGCATTCTGTGTGTCGTTTACTGCTTGCTTCACTGGTACTTGCTCCTGACCACAAAAATATGTAAAAATCAATGTGAGGGGCCGGAGCTCAGTCGGTAAAGCGTCTGACTGCCACACAGGAGGCCCAAGCTCTATTCCCAGTTGAGGCAAATTTTTCTGGCCCTATTTTCCACCCAGCAGTGACATGAGTAGCTAGGTCTATTCAGACTTGGCAAAGATAAAGGTGGCATGGAAAGCAATGGCAAACTGCTTTATGCCTAGAAAAATTAGGACTCTACTCCTGATTACCTTTCGCTCAACTCTACGTTATGGAAATTACTTTTACCGTATGCATTGACCTGAAGGCGAAATTAAGAGGAAGGAAACAGCCAGATGAAAGACATGACAGCGAGTGAGAGGAAAGAAGTAGGGTCTACCAGCAGCAACACTTGCCAACCCCCCCACTCTATCACTGCAAAGCTCACTGACGTGTCCAAAGCTAAAGCTAAAGCTATGTGGCTGCTGTTTGCATTCCTTTCCTGGTATTTGTGAGGTGAATTTCCTGCAAAGACCATTATGGCCCACGGAGCCGTAGTTTATTAAAGTTTCTATAGCATGAGGCAGATCAGGTAATGATAGACGCTGGTCTATAGCAGGTTATATTCCCAACATAGAACTGGTGCCTCTGTGCACCTGGATCTACATTTGATTTCATTTAACCCACATCCACAACTAAGGTGATCTCATGGGTTTTTGATATGATTTTCAATTTTGCCCCGGATCTGCCCTGTTAAACAGCCAAGGGATCTTTAACGTGCACAGAGTGTTGTGATCTGAAAACGGGACCTCCTTTCTATCGCCCGTCTCCAATGGGACTAGGTGTCAATCCACCTACCTGGACCAAGGGAGTAGCTTTTTACTAAAAACAAAAAAATGCAAGAAAACTTTTCAACCTGCTTGGGTTTCAACCCACGACCTTCTAACTATCTCGTCCCCCCCCTCCTCCCCCTTGGATCTAAAATTGAAATGAATATTTAAAACTCTCTTCCCAGGGATCACAACATCAGACCTAACATTGCCATGATTCAAACTCAGGATCCCGCGGTCCCAAATCCCAAGGTCTGAATCGCTAATCAACAAGTGCCACATTCCTGATATAAGTAGAAAAGTAAAATAAGGTCTGAATCATTAGTCAACAAGTGCCACATTCCTGATATAAGTAGAAAAGTAAAGTAAGGTCTGAATCACCAGTCAACAAGTGCCACATTCCTGATATAAGTAGAAAAGTAAAGTAAGGTCTGAATCATTAGTCAACAAGTGCCGCATTCCTGATATAGTAGAAAAGTAAAGTAAGGTCTGAATCACAGTCAACAAGTGCCACATTCCTGATATAAGTAGAAAAGTAAAGTAAGGTCTGAATTACCAGTCAACAAGTGCCACATTCCTGATATAAGTAGAAAAGTAAAGTAAAGTAAATTTCCTTCAAGGCCTTTTTTCCTACTATAAATGTCACACACACACACACTAATACATAAAAAAATTACAATTTAGAATACCATACCATGTTGAGCTGGGCGATGACTTCCTGTTTGTCCCGAGTCAAGGTCATGATCTCATCCTCCAACTGTTGTCGGGTCAATTCGGACAGCTCCAAAGTGTGGTTCAGGCCTTTCAACAAAAGCAAAAAGTAGAAGACAAACGTTCATTATCATCATTATTTCTATTAAGTGTTAAACACAGACCGTGTAGGAAATAGTATGAAGGTGTAGACCTATCTACAAAACAGAAACAATTAAATAAAAATATTTGTATTAACATTAACAGAAAAATGAGTGAAAGGAAGTCTTTGTTTGTTTGCTCATTTCAAGGAAACTCACATTCTCCACCATGTGCAATGATCTCAAGAAGAATCAGTGTTGTCATCATTACAATACCAATAACGTTACCAACTGTACCACAATGCCTCTAAAAGATTCATTTAGATTAATTATTTTACAACTCTCCTGTTACATACCATGCTTCTCAGTGTCCAAATCCATCTTTTCTTGTTCCACTCTAACCAGCTCTTCCCGGATTCTGATTTCTCTTGTTCCAAAGCTGATTTTTCTCCTGACAGAGAAGATTTCTCAGCTTCCAGCTGAATTTCAGGGGAAGGGGAAAAAGAAATTTGTGAAATCACCTCTAACTTTGGTTTCTAAAGAAGATCAACACTTTAAGACGCAAGAAGGAACTAATAAATGAATGCAAGAAAGAAATAAAGAAGAAGGAAAGAGAGAAAGAAAGAAAGAGAAGGAAAGAAAGAAACAAACAAACAAACAAAAGAAACAAAAAAAAAAAAGAATTTAATCAAGACTGAAAACAAGTCTCATCCCACTGACTGCATGTAGTGATAAGAAATACTTATTTTCACTTCATCTTACAACATATCACATAAATTTACTTAAAAATGATCTGGGATAAAAAACCCTACCAAAAAAATTGATCAATTTGAACAACATTAGTCCATAATGTGTTTTAAGGCTGTTCTCAATCAACAGAAACGCATCATATCCCCCTTACCTGAAGAATGATTTTGTTGAGTTCAATCTTGTCTTGGCCAAGCCCTTCATTCAATGCTTGCATTTTGAGCAGTGCGTCCTTCAGTGCTGCTTCCTCTGTTTTCAACTTGTTGATCTCAACCTCTAACTCAGCTTTCTGCAGCTCTGATTTGGACAGGGCGTCACCTACAAATTAAACAAAAATCACAAAAGTGTTAGAACTGGACAAGTTAAACGTTATGCTCGCATCCCAAAGTTATCCTTCTTTATGTATGGTCAAGTACACATTTACGGCTTTACAAAAGGGGAAAACGGAGCTAAATAAATTTCCTCTGGGTACAAAACTTCAGATGAAGACTGCAATTACCCAAACTAATTAAGCATCAAGCAGTAAATCTAAAGGCAACAGTTCGAATCCCTAACCCGCTGAGCTGACAAAGCCCAATCAGAAACACCAAGTACCCAAACTAGTAAAGCATCAGGTAGTAAATTTAAAGGCAACGGTTCAAGACCCTAACCATGAGCTAACAAACCTCAATCAGAAACTCACCAAGTACCCAAACCAGTTAAG
This sequence comes from Doris montereyensis, assembly GCA_037039925.1. NCBI lineage: Eukaryota > Metazoa > Mollusca > Gastropoda > Nudibranchia > Dorididae > Doris > Doris montereyensis. The sequence continues at coordinate 47,618 of JAXRKP010000339.1, read as the reverse complement.
TATCAAGCATTAAGTCTAAAGGAAATGGTTCAAATCCCTAACCACTGAGTTAACAAAGCCCAATCAGATACTCACCAAGTAACCAAACAAGTTAAGCATCAAGCAGTAAATCTAAAGGCAACAGTTCAAATCCCTAACCCGGGTGAGCCTCAACACAGACAGAGCCGACAAAGCAATCAATCACCAACTCACCCAAACTAGTAAAGCGCCAGGTAGTAAATTTAAAGGCAACGGTTCAAGACCCTAACCATGAGCTAACAAACCTCAATCAGAAACTCTTAAGTACCCAAACCAGTTAAGTATCAATTGCATTAAGTCTAAAGGAAATGGTTCAAATCCCTTTTACCACTGAGTTAACAAAGCCCAATCAGATACTCATTTTGTAACCAAACAAAAAGCATCAAGCAGTAAATCTAAGGCAACGGGTCAAAATCTCTAACCCCTGAAACATGATGTATTATCATACTATCATTTTCAGCATAATTAGGAAGCCTGACTTCCTTGTTGCGCCCGAATTACCTCTCTGTCCAACAGTGCCGGTTCAAGGCCTCTTTGGTAGCACCACCAACTCTTCTCTCAGAACTGACATCTTCTGCTCCAGCTGGTCCATCCACACGCGGTGATCTCAGGATTGATTAATGTGAATCTTGTCATTTATTGAATTATCATTTTTACCATGTCTTGAATTGAATTTTCAATAGTGTGCCTAGAGTCACAATTAAGTCATTTAAAGAAAAATGCCAAAAACCATGGACTTTGGCACTGTTGGCTTATAGATTCCAAGATTCAACGTCTGTAAACATGATGTATTATCATACTATCATTTTCACATTTATTAGGAAGCCTGACTTCATTTATTATAGAATTATCTCTCTGTCTTGATTTTCATGAAATGGACATAGGCACACCACCGAACTGACCCTTTCAATTGTTTATTTCATTGAAAGTTATCCTGTCCATCCTATGCGGTGATCTCAGGATCAGTTAAGGGAATCTTTCATTTCATTGTAATTACGTGTCCACCATATCTCAGGAGAGGAAAGAGCAAGCAAGATAGATGAAGAAAGACAGGAAAGAACAATGCAAAGAAAGAGGAAGGATCTACCAGTAGAGCCAACAACTCACTTATAGAGGAATCGGTAAGATCAACAACATGTGAAAATTTGGTCTGATTCCAATTTGCCCTCCGGTTCACTATTATGCGGAGATGTCAAAGTGTGAAAAGGTGACAGCAAGATAAAAGATGGGTGAACGTGACAGACAAAGGAAAGATGGGTGGAAGCGTGACAGACAAGAAAAAGATGGGTGAGCAGTGACAGACAAAGAAAAAGATGCTTGAACGTGACAGACAAAGAAAAGATGCTTGAATGTGACAGACAAAGAAAAGATGCTTGGAGACGTGACAGACAAAAAAAGATGTGACGTGACAGACAAAGGAAAGATGCTTGAGCGTGACAGACAAAAGAAAAGATGCTTGAGAGCGTGACAGACAAAGGAAAGATGCTTGAACGTGACAGACAAAGGAAAGAAGCAGGACTCTCCATCAACACCTGCCTACCGCCCACGAAAGAAAAAAATGTGCTGGAGTTGAAAAAGGAAAGATGAAGGACCTACCAGAGCATCGAAAACCAGGCATTCAAAACAACAACAAAATAATCAATAATTTTGAATGCTCAACAACACAAAGTGGCAACTCCACCACAATTAACATGTTGACCTTTTTGGGTTCAACCCTTTGTCAGACAATGAATGGTTATGGACTACACACACAATTTACACACACAAACCATAACACGATGATGTTTGTCATGTCCAAATGGGGGACCTGGTGGTTCATAGGCAAGGCACCGGCCTCTAAACCAAAAGGTCATGGGATCTAACTTGACAGGTTAAACAAAATTCTCTAGTTCTTTCAAGTAATCTACCCCCACCCCCCTCCCCCCTACCCACACCTCCCGCTCTTTCCGACATTAGGGCTTAAGTCATGCTAATAATATCGGGTCACAGTTGAATGAGATCATCTACCTGGAAACCACAAAACCATATCTACAGCCGTAAAAACCCCAAACAACATACCATCTCTCGTTTTCTTTGACCTGGCGGGCTTTGTCCTTCAGAATGTCGTCTTTCTCGTCTTCCAGGTTGTCTCTGTTTCGCTGGAGGTCTCCGTTGGCAGCTTGGAGCTTCTCTTCTCCTTGTGCAGAGACTCAATCTGAGAGTTGAGCTCTTGACGCACGCGTTCCAGCTGTGTCTTTTCACTTCCTGTCACGTTCAAGGCATTCTTGATGCGGTCACGGTCACGAGAGGAATCGTCTTTCTCTCTTCGTCTGAAATAAAATGATAAACAGGTGATGATTTCAATTTAAATTAAATTTCCATTTTCGTTTATTTGTTTCATTGCAATTTACCCTGTCCAGTATATAAAGAGATTTGGCGGTGAGCAAAAGAAGGAACAACGAGATGAAAGACGTGTGACAGAATGAAAGGAACAAGTAAAAACCTACCCATAGCCCCCGCCATGAATCCGCATCTTATCATCGTAATTTTCATGTTTGCGATTCTCAGTTTTCTCAAAAATTAATTCAATAGCCATACAGATTCCCACACGTTAGCATAGCAACGGTGGAGGTTTATCAGACAAACGGCTAACTTACACAGTCTCAAAGTCCTCCTTCAAGTTCATGATGACGACTTCCAGCCGTCTCTTTTCATTGTCTCCTTCTTCCAAGGTCTTTTTCAAGGACACACCATGGTCACGGCTGTTACTGAGCTTGGCTCTCAGATCACACACCTGCGGATAGAAAGTGGGTGGAGTCAATGTTTTCATCTAAAGCTTGAATTCAGGGATGGGTTTTTTCTATTTATGGATAGGGCGTGATGGTTCGTTTGAACACCAAGAGATGACAAATCACTCTTACGGGGTCTCAGGAGCTATAAAACCCTGTTGTGACTCAGCTTCTCCGACATTGGTAGATTTGCATCTATACGTAAAAGAAGTAAAGTAAAGTTCTTGAAGGCCATTACGGCCCATAGATCGGGAGCTCATCCCGGGTTCTATAGCGTGAAGCAGAACAGGGTGATAATAATCAACTCCTTGACAGGACACTAGTCTGATGCAGGTTTTACCCTAGCTGGTGCTTGTATCCATTTTGCACCTGGGTCGAGTGGGAAAATTAAAATGTTAAATGTCTTTACCAAGGAACACAATGCCGGACCTTGCTTTGCGAGGATTCGGAACCAGGCCCTGTCATTCCAGTCCAGCAGCCTAACCACTCGGCGACCGATGCCATCTACAAGTATATTATTCTCAGATGGTCTGTGGCGTGAAAGCAGAATTAAATATTATTACATCACTTCCTGGACAGGACACTAATCTGTCATAGGTATTAGCTTGTAATTGATGCTGGTGCTCATTTGCAACTGGGTCCAATAGGGTGGGGGGCAGCAGGTTGGGGGTGAGGAGGGGAGTGAGGCTAGATTTTTTCTTTCTTTCTCTTTTGTTTGAATGCACGTACCTGCAATTGTCTCTTGTTGAGAGCGGCTTGAACAGCTGAAAACGTGGCATCCCAGCGAAAGCAGGGACCTAGTTTATAGGAATGAGAAGGAGAAAAAACAGCTTGAAAATTTGAAGAAAAAAAAACCCCAGCAAGCCACTGAATAGGAAAGTAAAAACTAGAAACTATTATTCAAATTTGGAAATAACAACAGCAACAGAAACCCCCAAAAATCAAACACCAATTCAAAAGACATACCTTCATATAAGCCTCTTACACTTTTAAAATCACTCACTTCTTCCCAGTACTTAAATATGTCTTGCTTCTAAACAATGTTTGGAGTATCTTATCTTGTAGAGTGGACGAAGGAGGAGGTGGACAGGGTACAATGAGGGGGGGGGGGGGGAGGTTTGGAGTCAACAGGGAGAAGGAGGGTGAGGAGGGGGAGGGGAGGGTGGTGTTTTGAGGTTGTTTTTTGTGTTCTATTTAGTGTTACTTTTCTTTGGAGGGAAGGGGGACTTCTTTTTTTTATTTGATTTGATCTTAACAACATCCACAACTAAGGTGATCTGAAGGTAGGATTTATAACTTTTGTCGGTCTGCCCTGTAAACAGCTAAGGGATCTTTAACGTGTACAGAGCGTTGTGATTGGCACACTGACCTCCTTTCTACCATCTGTCTCTGATGGGACTAGGCATCAATCCATCTAGATTTACCTGGACTGGGAGGGTAGGTGTTACTTGAGAAAAAAAACTTAAGTAAACTTTTCAACCTGCCGGGGCTTGAACCCACAACATTTTGTTGAAAAAGGCCAACACCTTGCCTCTAGACTATCGGGTTACCCTTGGAGGGGGATTTCATTCAAATTTACCCCATCCACCATTTCAATGATCTCAGGGTGAATTAAGAGGAAACAGCCAGATGAAAATTAAGTGAAAGAAGGAAAAGGAAAGAAATAGGACCTACCAGCAGTGCCCGCCAACCGCCCACTGTTGGGTGGGTGGGGAGGGGGGAGGGGGGAGGGAGGGGGAGGGGGAGGGGGAGGGGGGAGTTGGGTTTGTTTCCTTCTTTTTTTTTTTTACTTTCTTTCCATCGATTTTTATAGGAGAGGTGGATTTGCTTTGTTTGGCTTCTAAAAGTCTTTTGCGTTTGTCAAGTCAAATTAAGTTAAATTCCTGAGCCCATAATATCATTGTAAAATTGCAGGCTGTACACCAGACAAACAAATAAACTGATCACCGACTTAGCCTAACGCTTCTCTCACCTTGACCTTGCCCTGGGTGAAGGAGAGCGGTTGGGAGACCTGGAGACGCCCGTACGGCGACCTTGACCTGTTAGGAGAGATGGAGGCAGCACGCATGGTGGGAGAGATGGATCGACGTGGCATTGTTTCCAAAATCTCGTCCTCCGTGGATTGGTCGGGCATCGTTGATGACAGCCTCCGGCAATGTTACGCAGTGCAAAATGGAGAGCCTCTGTCTCTTCACGGACCTGTGTATGCCGGATGGAAAATGGAAATCCACGTACGTGATTTGGGGGTTTACACGAAAAACGTAGACGACATGAATGATTCTAACACAAGGATGGAATTGGATTGTTGGATCTTTTTTCTCTCACCTGTCTCGCAGTGTCAGTTTCTTGGACTTCCATGGACTTGTCCACCTGGCTAGCGTAAGATCTTTGCAACAAGCCAACGGCTTTCTCCTTCTCTTCTAACTGATCTTCAGCTTCTCTTCTTCATGGTCAAGTCGTTGATCCTGGCAACACACCAATAACAAGAAATAACCAATTTTCTTCTCCCATTGATTTATCATACAAACAGAATGGAAAAGGAATTCTAAGTTGCCAGTCTTTAATCCTTCTCTGAATTTGGATAGGCCAGATTTAGATCTTGAATAAAACATTTTTTTCCCCCAGAAAAGATGGATTTTATTTAAAGAAAGATGGGCTTTTTTTTCAAAGAAAGGATATGGGGTTATTTTTCAAAGAAAGGATATGGGGTTTTTTCAAAAGAAAGAATAGGTATTATTTAAAGAAAGGATGGGCTTTTTTCAAAGGAAGGATGAGTATTATTTAATGAAAGGATGGGCTTTTTCAAAGGAAGGATGGGCTTTTTTCAAAGAACCCATCATATTATGCTGAAATTCTGTAAAAACAGTGAAAGACAAGAAAAAGCCCAAAATACGCTGATCCTGTAAAAAAATCTTTGACTTTGAGTTTCTACATTATTTATCCAAAAACAAGACTTACTACAGTTACTTGCAATATCTGATGCTAAATTAAATCAATGGAATATATATATATATATATATATATATATATATATATAATATATATAGATATAGATATATATAGATATAGATATATATATATATATATCATGTATTTCATATCTTACATAACAATTGATCAAGTAATCAAAATATTTTCATCTTTGGGCGTCTAAAGAGGCAATTTAAAAAATTCTCCACCCAAAAGTTTTGCTGTCCAAAAACAACCACATATTACTTTCTATGTGACTTAAAATCCTTTCTATGACTTATCGCTCATAATTCATAAGAGTGTTTTGTTTTATTATTGTAAATGAGTCCTTTTAAACCAATTTTTCACTCTAATTCTGTTGCAGTCAATATAGCATAGTATGAAGATTTTATTTCCATGATTTTGTCCTTTTTGTACCTTTAATTCTTGAAGCAAATATGGGTTACTTTTTGTGAACAGTACGTTTATTTCCCTACCTGTCTTGTAGCTCGGTAACTTCCCTTGAACGATCTCTCAGCTGACTTTCCGAAGACATTCTGTCAGTGCGCTCTTTGTCAAAAGATACCTGACAAGATAACGAGAAACTCTTAAATGTTTCATTAAGAAATTGTCTGACATGGAAAGAAGCCTATGCCTCCTCTTCACATTTAATGTTTGGGCTTCTATTCAGAATATTTAATGGGCCCCCTGACATTGCTCTCAAACATGGAAACTAACGATTACATAATGGATCAGACAGATCCACCTTTCCTTATATTGTTGATGCACCTCCACAGGAAGTCATGGCTTCAGGGGTGAGGGGTATTTTGATTTTCATCAAGACAAGAACTCAAAGAAACTCCAAAGCAACCTTTAATTTCTTTTCACAGCTTCCTAATAATTTTGGCTTACACCAATGCCAGGACCATATGCCCTACCAGTGGATGTCATTGCCCCACACAATGACTATCGACTATCCTATTGTATCTTAAAATGGCCCAGGTCATTTGAGCTCCAAGCCAACCCTTGAAATAACGACTAGCCTGCTTACTAAGCCTAGAGTAGGTGAAGGCATACTCAAAACCCACTTGGAGCGTATCTCAGTTTCTATGAGGTAAAGTGGAACAAGAGATAATATATCACCTCCAGGACAGGACACCAGTTATTTACAGGATCTATTCCCCAGCTCATGTTGGTACCCATTTTAACTTGAGGCATGCAGGTTAATTGTCTTTCCCAAGGAACACAACATCAGCCCTAGCATAGCCTAGATTCCAACCCATGATCTTATGATGATCCTTAGTCCAGCAGGCTAACCACTAAGCCATGGCTGCCAACCTTTGGGATATAAGCCGCAGGCAAAACAAAAAGTTTTCATTGAAATTGTTCTCATCCATCATATGCGGTGATCTCAAGGTGAGTTAACAGGAAAAGGCAAGATAAAAGGTAAGTGAAAGAGTGAAAGAACAGAAGTAGGGACCGACCAGCAGTGCCAACCAACCGCTCACCCACCAAGAAGAACAAATGTCGTTAATATAATTTAACACACCGCTGACTTAATAATAATAATACTTTCTTCCTCCCACAAGGGGAAATTTGGTCATAGGTAATAACTAGGCTAGTCTTACCTGGGCCTGCGTGTCGCCGCTTCTCAGGTTGGCAGAAAGGTTCAGACAGGAGGAGTGCATGGAGCGAGCTGCTTTCTGACGTCCACTTTCACACCGGCCAAATCTCTCTCAGTGGCCACCTTCATCTCACTGAACTGGCGACGGAAAGACACGACGGCACGCCACAGAGACAGCAAGCGGGAATGCTCAGAATTGAAGTACCGTTGAAATTCTGGTCAGTGTCAAAGACACACAGAGAAAGATGGTTTGAATGTATTCAATAAAACTTGTCAAAGAAGGTATTTGAATTATGCTACATAATATACAGAAGAATACAGAGAGTTGGGTTAGGACTCTTTTGTCCATCTCCAGATGAAGCTTAAAGACATATGCTCGCTGCCAGGCGTTATAAGCACATGTTAGCATTTCACAACCTTTGGGTAAGAGCTGAAAAATTGCATCAGGGTATAAGGAAAAGTTCACCTCCACGGATAGAACAGTGAAGAATTTGAACAACGGTAGTTCCTTTGCCTGAATTTTAATGGTGTATTATGAAGACGATGATGAAAGTTATCCTTAAATGTTTGAAGAAGAAGAAGTTTTTCTTTCCAAAATTGGTTCATACATGGATAGCAGCCGGCAGTTACAAAATCTCATTTAGCTCTGATAAACAAGGTGCTTATCTTAGATATAAATAAAAAAAGAAGGAAGTAATTGTTCAAAGAGGTCAAAACCAGAACTCCCACGTATAGGTACAAACAGTTTGTTTAAAGGCCCTACTGCCATCTAGAACTGAAACTTTTAGGAGAAACAATGCATGTAGTGAATCAAAAGTAATAACGCCTATCTATCTAATAGGTCATCTCTATGTTTAAATTCATAGAGTTGAAAGTTCAACAGTTATATAAAAAGCTTTTAGTTGCTCCTCTGATGGAATAAAACATAAACGTATGCCAAATGTTCTATATACATTGGAGATTTTGAATAAACCTCTAATACAAATTACCAAAATTTCAGGCTGAGTTAAACATAAAAAAAATTATATAACTTAAAAGAACTCTTTTATAGACATTTTTAGAAAGGATATTCATTGTTACTCGTTCCTAGAAAAGCATTCATAGCTGCCAACCTTTTCAAATGGAAAAATAGAAATTGTTACTCGTTCTAGAAAAGCATTCATAGCTGCCAGCCTTTTCAAATGGAAAATCAGATTCTGATAGCAAATTTAAAAAAATTGCTGGCTTCTGTGATGAAATGTAAAAGCTTTTATTGTATTTTTGTATCTAGAACTCTGGGCTTTTATCCCAAATTAGCTCTGTGTCCTCCGTTAACTAAGGGTTTCTTTAAAAAAAACACAGGTAACCCTCACATATGTGCTTTTCAAGATTAAAAAACCTGTTTTACACATTTTTTTATATACTGGTTGGCAGCTATGATCATTGTTTTAAAAACTCTCCTATGAAATTTGGACAATGGTGTTTATATATTGACAGTGAAAGCCGCAAACCATGTAAGTTTAAAATTAGTAACATCCGTTTTTTCCGCTTTTTAACGATAGAAGCCCTATCTTCGTCTAAAAAAGGATTTCATATCACAAGAACCAATAAAAACCTGTGTAATAACCTTATGAGCAATCAGTGCATCCCTATTTGGTGTAGTTTTTGACACTTGCAAACCTTGTATGCATGTGAAAATAGATTAAAAGCGCAGCATCATTTTCTTTGATTTTCTCAAAACGTCCAAAATTGGACTTGGATTGTTTGCGACTTTCACGTCGATATGATACATCATTCCATCAAAACGACAACGACGCATCCCAATTGCCTACCTTCTCTTCATCCCTCCAATCCATCTCTTTGCCCTCTAGCTCTTCCCTGGCCGCCTGCCAGTCTTGAGTCAGTCGGTGGATGTCTTTTGTCAGCTGCTGGTTGGTCACGGTTGCCTGGTCAAGCTGATCTCTCAGCATGATGTTCACGTGTTCCAGTCCAGCGCACCTGGCATTACAGACATAGAACAAATAATAGTCATTTTCATTTTTGATTTTACCTACATCCAACAAACTAAGGTGGTTTTTGGTAGGAATTTTAGATTTTGCCCAGACTGCCTGCAGACAGCGGAGAAATCTTTAACTTTAACAGTGTTGTGATGTGCTAACAGAACCTCTTTTTTATCGTCCATCGGCGCCCATCGCCTCGCCATTAAAAAAAAAAACATGTTACCAACTGAACTAACTATGTAACGTATTTTTCATGGCGAGGCGGCGATGGGTGCAAATGCAGAGGTCGCTGGTACAATCCACATGGTGGCCAAGATCTTTTGCTGTCTATTTCTTGTATATGTCAAGTGTTTGTTCCTATGGGGCTTTAATATTATTTAATGTCATTTCCTTCACTTTGGACACGCCTCTTGCCGCACCATTTGAAAGAGAAGAAGTAGGATCTACATGTTTGTTTCTTTGAAATTTACCCGTCCACCATCGGGGCAATCTCAGGGTGAATTAAGAGGAAACAGCCAAGATGAAAGATAAGTGAAAAGAAGGAAAGGAAAGAAGAAAGACCACCAGCCAAGCGCCCAGCCACAACCCAAAATGAAAAAGCAGCTCATGACCTTTCTACAAGGGATGAAAACAAAACAAACAAAGAGACGAAGAGAATCAGTTTGCTAAAAACCACAGAGATTTGGGCGTCTTCTTCCTTACCGTTGTTTTCCTCTTCCAGCTGAATGAGAGCCGAGTCTAAGTCATTGGCGGTTTCAATCTCTATGTTCTTTAGTTTGCTTTCTGAGCTTGACTGAAACGATGAAGTGAGATGACAAAGAGATGTGAACTCAAGTCCATAAACCATGGGTCCAGATGTAATATTTCATTAGTTTTCATTTGTCTTTAATTAGACACATAGTAGCAATTTACTCAAGATGTACATTTGCTTATCATCCAAACTTTTTAATGAAACAATTGTTAAATGATGCACTTACAATTGGGATGAGGGAAGCAGGAAAGAAAGGAGGGAGGAAGGAGGGAGGGAGGGGGGGGCAGGGGGTTGAGAGAAAAAACTTAGTCAATTTGCTGTCCCTTTACTTTAATTCCAACCCAGAAAAAACAACCAAAATCATTCAACTGTAATCATTAATTCAAACTGTGTGTAGATATAATGCCAAATTTACCTTCACAATCATTCTGACTTATAAATGTAACCCAAAAACAAACAAAGAAAACAACAAATGACCAAAAAATAAGGACAAGAAAAGCAACTGTCAAAAAATCAAATGTGACATAATAACCTAGATCTACCCACCTTTTAACCCACCCTTCCTCCCCATTAAAATACCACCAAAAACAAAACAAAACAAAAATGTGATTCACAGCAATGTTACCTTAAAACAGTTTGTTAACATGTACCCACAAGGAAAAGAGGCATCATAAAATTGTATGAGATTTGTTTGGTTTATAAACTTCAAATGTAATTAATATCAAATTTCAGACCTGTCAGCCTGTAAATAACAGTTACAAGGAAAACTCTTCCTTTATTTATTTTTCACTTAAAACATGCCTACAAGAGTTCTTTCCTTTATGAAGATTAAAAAATGTTTTTAAACAATACCTAATTATTTATTTCAAATATAACTGAATATAAATAATGAAAAAAGACATAATTTCTGCATAATAATATATCATAGATAATAATATAATATTACAATATATAATAAACAAGAGTGAAGTGAAATTTTTACGAAAAGTGCATTTGCGCTAAAAGTTAGTATATATGCCTGTTATTTGTAAAGACTAGGAGACATGCAGGTACAAAATGTATTTATTGGTACACAAACATATACAGCCGGGATTGAAGCTGGGGTTTTTTTCACCAAAGAAAGACAAATATTAAAAGGAAACTTTATTCATTTGTTTCATTAGAATTTACCCCAACCCCATTTTCGTGATCTCAGAGCGAATTGAGAGGAACCGGTAGCAAGATGAAAGCAATGCCCGCCGACTGTCCACGATTTCAGGCTGAACTAAATGAAATGGCAAGATAATAGGCGTGGAAAAAGTAAAAGAAAAGAAGCTTGTTTCATTGAAATTTAATGTCCACCAGTACAGTAATCTCAAGGTGAATAAAAGAGAAACAGCAAGAAGAAGATAAGTGAAAAAAGTGAAAGGAAAGAAGTTTGTTTCATTGAAATTTAATGTCCACCAGTACAGTAATCTCAAGGTGAATAAAAAAACAGCAAGAAGAAAGATAAGAAAAAGTGAAAGTGAAAAGCAAGAAAAAGATAAGAAAAAAGTGAAAGGAAATAAGTAAACCTATCAGATTAAAGCTCTTGTAAAATTCTACAAACTTTTAGAACTCTATTACATTTGTTTCATTATGATTATCCCTGTCCACCACATGCAGTGATCTCAGTGCAAATTAAAAGGAAACAGCAAGATGAAAGCTAAATGAAAGAAGTGAAAGGAAAGAAGTAGGACCTACCAGGAGATCCTGTAAACAGCGTGCTTGGTGTTTTACTTGTGTCTATGAATCCTATTAAAGCTCTTGTAAAATTCTACAAAGTTTTAGAACTGTGTGTCTCAGTGCATTTGTTTTATTGTGATTACCCCTCTCCATCACGTGTAGTGATCTCAGGGAGTGATTGTGAGGCAACAGCAAGATGGCAGATAAGCACAAGAGTGAAAGAAAAAGACGTGGGACCTACCAGTAGGCCCAACAACCACCCACGACCGATGAAATTTTAACCTGTAAATACAAGAATTGTCTGCTGACCACCTTTCTTTTCTTTCTTTTTAACTCTATTGACTGCGTAATGAATTGCTATCAGTAAGCTTGTAATCATTCTTACGATTTACTATGTAATTTGAGAAGAGAAAAACTCTAAAAGACAGTACGAGAGAGAATTTCTTTCTTTCTACAGTTTCTTCTATTGAACTTACCCACTCCACCGTGTGTGTTATGAAATAAGAGAACACAGCGAGAACAAAGACAAGACGTAAAAGATTAAAAGGAGAGGAAGTAGGTCACAGCAGCAGTGTCTGGCAACTTCCCAGTATATGAGAGATACAGATAGACTGACAGACAGATAAACATAGACAATAAAAAAGCACACACAGGCATTAAATTCTGTGATCGGTGAGATGCACACGGAAACCAAAAAAAAACAACAAAACAGATTAACAAACAAAAAATACAAAGAAGAAAATTACACATTAACTAATTTAACACAGACAGACACCACAGAAACAAAAATGCACACATGCAAACGCATACACATCTTAGGTGACT
>JAXRKP010000339.1:20000-25000 GCA_037039925.1 Doris montereyensis | reverse complement strand
GAAGGTTTTAAAAGAAAGCGTTAAAAAAGAATAAAATTTCAACATCACAAATGACTAACTCATTCACTACATCAAGAGACCAGCGCCTAGATATATCTCTGAGACACCAAATAAACTCTCAAAGAAAGACTAGATGATTACTTCCCTTTTTCTGAGAATTGAATCTGTCCCCTCTTCGCTCCTTTCACTTTCTGTTGGGAGGACTACTATAGTCGGGCACAAGGTGTGATTTTCTTTGGGATGTGCTGCTAGAGGGACCTAACTTTGCCTCGGATGGGGAACAGTTGGGGATTCAGGAGAGGGGAAGCAGCGGGTGGTTCAGAATCAGAAATGGTGATACGGATAGTGTGTGCCCATCTATGGCAGTGGTAGTCCTTCCGGGCTACTCATTTATATTCATTTTATCAACTGAGTCCAAATTCCACTCATTAATCATTCTGTTCTGTGTCAACATTTTAATTTCCTTTAAAATCAGTAGATTTACAACCAAAAAAAAAAATCCAGATCTCCCCTGGCATTTGTTTTCAAAGTCTTTCTTTCTGTCTATCCAGCCCCTATATTATGTTCACGGTCATAGTTTGTTCTACCTTCTCATCAGAGAGATAATCATTAGGGTCTTTAATTTCAATGTTAAAAGGTTGACATAAAATTATACAAAATGTTCATGCCATAGTTTGCCATTGACTTAAATGCGTGCGCTGGTAGATCTACTGACCCGAAGAGTTGGATAGTCATGTTCATCCACCGAAGTGTTAAAGTTAAAATCCAGCTCTGGATCAATCCTAAAATTGCTCGGCAAATTGAAATATTCGTGCAACTTTCTCCTAGCGCTGTTTCTGTGGACATTGCCTGGCTCATCTCTAGCCATAGGATCAGTGCCTTTCTCTGCCTTGTTCTTTTCAGCTGCCATAGCCATTGTTTCATCCCTGACTGGAGGCGACACTGTTGACCGTGCAACTCGGAAATCTCGGAAATCTCGAAACTTTCCGTCACGGTCCATTGAGGAGATAGGTGCAAGATCACTTCTTCAAACAATAAAAGATCTAGATCTAGCTCTAGAATATCTAAATTCTAGTTATTTCCAATGTCCAATGCTAATGTAAAGAAGCCAGGATTGTCTTATTTAATGGCACGAACATCATAGTTTGCAGCCATATTTATCCTCAAATGTTCTAACACTTTCTCGTATTCTGTGTCAGGTCTTCTGAGCAAAACTTTGCGGACATTCCCAAAAACACAGGAAGTAGACCGTGCCGTAAATAAAAAGTTTGTTTGTGGTTCGCCGTTCTGCTCAATGTGCCCGTGCATGATTTACATGCTACCAAACTCAAACATGTAGGCCTATCAAAATTTTATTTTCGTACTAGCCCCTAATTTCAAAATGCAAAAGCAGCCACACAGTCGGCATGTACAATGAAATGTTCATTTGAATTTGGATTTCAATGATGTCCATGTTGTCTTACCTTTAAACTGACCGTGCCGAAGCAAGACCGAAGCGCTCTCTCTTTCTCTCCCTCTCCCTCTCTCTCTCTCTCTCTCTCTCTCTCTCTCTCTCTCTCTCCTCTCTCTCTCTCCTCTGTCTCTCTCTCCTCTCTCTATCTATATCTCTCTCCCCCTATTATCTCTACTTCTATCTACTCTCTCTACATCTCTCTCTACCTCTCTCTCTCTCTCTCTCTCTCTCTCTCTCTCTCTCTCTATCTATTCTCTCTATCTGTCTCTCTCCCTCTCTCTCTCTATATATCTCTATATCTTTATCTACCTCCTCTCTCTCTCTCTCTATCTCTCTATATCTCTCCCTCTCTCTCTCTCTCTCTCTCTGTCTGTCTGTCTGTCTCTCTGTCTCTCTCTCTCTCTCTGTCTCTCTCTGTCTGTCTGTCTGTCTGTCTCTCTCTCTCTCTCTCTCTCTCTCTCTCTCTCTGTCTGTCTCTCTGTCTCTCTCTCTCTGTCTCTCTCTCTCTCTCTCTCTCTCTCTCTCTCTCTCTCTCTCTCTCTCTCTCTCTCTCTCTCTCTCTCTCTCTCTCTCTCTGTATATATATATATCCTCTCTCTCTCTCTCTCTCTCTCTCTCTCTCTCTCTCTCTCTCTCTCTCTCTCTATATCTCTCTGTATATATATATATATATATATATATATATATATATATATATATATATATATATATATATATATATATATCCCTTTATCTATATATTTATTTCTGTCTGTCTATCTATTTCTCTCTATGTATATATCTTCATATCAATATAGCTATCAATATATCTATCTATCTTTATATCTCCGTGTAAGAACGATTTTACAGGAAGATAAACGTGAAATTATTAAAATTAAGAAAAGGAAAGAAAATCAGAAAACAAATGAATGCTGCGTGTACATTGATATCGGGCACCTCGTACTATGACTAGGTGTTGACGGAGCTGATAGACCTACACATCGCAACTGTTGTTATGACAAGAGGAAAGTGTCTGTGTTGACCCGATATAGTAAGGTCCGTTATAGAATAATATATTATTATATAGTATAGAATTATTAGACTACCGGTACATGTGTAAGTATAACGCTAGATGTTGAAGTGTTACAAACTTATTTTACAATGCGAAATCGTTGACTCATTTTCACGAATGTAAGCTAAGCTGTTATTCCAAACTGTGAACTTTTGCCAATGTTGAATAGATCCATTACTTTTGTTGTTGGGATCATTGACATGTACCCCTGTCTACCATATAAGGTGATCTGATGATGAATTAAGAGAGATGAAAGACTAGTGAAAGATGGAAAGAAGAGAAGTAAGACCCACCAGCAGCGCCCCGTCAACCGGCCTAATGATTCATCAAGTTTACAAGTTACCAGAAGGGCCTACCGTCAATATTTTATCAAGTTACAAAGTTGCATAATTTATTAATGTTTTAAATCAAAGTGAAAACTGTATTACGTCAACATAAAGATCGCATGTTTTTTTTTTACTACAAAAGGTAGTTACCATGTTCGCAGTGCGCTTTGAAGATAAAGATGGCTATATAGTCCGTATCCCCGCAAAAGTGCAGGCTCACCGACTGTACCCTACATCATTTATCTCCAGCAGGCCATATCATTCAAAATTCAAAATCCTTCTCGACTCCCTATTTGGGGATGGGGATGAGGAGGTTGATGGGTGGCGATGTGAAGTAATTTTTGGTCTGTTTATTCACTTGCATATAGTTTGGTATGGCGCTCTAACTTAATTATTTCTTACTAGCATGTTACACCCAAGGTGATACCAAGTGCGATTCTTACATCGGGTCAGTATTCGATACTGAGATTACGCCAGTAGGCGTGTACGGTACAATTCCAAACTATTTAATAAACCAGTTCAAAATGGTGACTTATGTGAATGAAAATTCTACTCGAAGATGATGTGGAGAAACAATGAAATTGTCAATAATGAAACGACTTCTAGTAGAGAACTTCCTGAAATGAAAACAATGTTGTAATCATTTAGAACCTACAGGCAAAATATGGTTACTCTAAGTCTTAGTGGCCTGTCAACACTGCCATTGGCGAGCAAAGAACGACCAACTCATAATTATATATAAAGATGTCAATATTCATTGTTTTCAACACAGCACCTTGCCTCACTCCACTGTATGTGGCCTGATATTACAGAGACACGCGTTAAAATTAAGACAAGGACATGAATCATTATAGACATAATTCAAATGTTAGAGACAGTTAGAGGTCGTCATGGTGAAAACTAGACAAACAACGACAACAACAAAACGACAAAACTAGGGAAATTAACAGAAAACGATGTCTATAGGCCACATGGTTCTGTTTATGACGAGGTTAAAAGCCGACGCTGAGGGCGCCGGTTGGTTCCCGTCTGGTGGTATCTCCCCCCCCCCCCCACTTGTATTTATCTCATCCTCGTCCTTATCGAGCTCTAACAACTACCGGGTATATCAAATTATAAAGGACTATCTATCACTGTGGCATTATGATTACGGAGAGAAGTTAGCTCGGTTGGTAGCACGCTTTTTTCCCCCCATGAGAGGTGATTGGGGCCTCACGCAGGGGTTGGGGTTCGATCCCCCTGGTGGCCAGGATTTTGTTCTGTTCATTCTCCTTTGTATTTGTCTCGTCTTTGTTCATATGGGGCTTTGATAATATTCAATGTCATTTCCTTCATTATGATATGATATACACATTCTACATAAGAACGATCCGTACACTTTGTATGTGCGGTATTCAAGTTTATTTATATGAGTGATAATGAATGTGAGTTTTTAGACTTACAAGCTTTATTAGCGAAAATGTGGTGACTTTATCAAAATTACCCGGTCAAGAACATTTGACTAACTAGATATTTGGACAATTTACATAGTATATAATTATATGGAAAGTAACTTTTGAATGTTTGTGTAGTTATTGACAATATGTTATTGACGTGTGCACTGGTGTGTCCCCATGGTGTATCTGAAATATGTCAGGAAATTGTTATGCGTAGAGAAATGAGTCAACAGCCTTTTCCATTCCTGATTTCCTGTGCATTGGAAAGGTGAGCTTCGATCAGAGACACATAAACACAGAGCACCCACGGAGAAAACATAATCGGCCTTAAGACTAATAGTTTGTGTGTTCCCTCCACATTGACGCAACATGGGGGTATTGACCTGCACGAGTCCGAATATATCGATAAGAGGGCGATAATGAAGTAATGGGAAGGCCCAGATTCTATCGATTTGCCGCTAAATACCAATACAGGTAGGCCTACACTACACCTGGACGTGGGGACACAAGGGTCCGTAACGTGGAATCTGGACTCTGGAATGAACATTGCACTACCAGTACATGTACCTGTGCTACTGCTGCAGACGATGCAATCCTTATATGGCTTGGAGCACGAAGCGTGTGAGAAGACAATGAACTCTCAGGCTTAGGCATGACATCCTAACTTGCAGTAAATGGCTCTGAGTTTTTACACTTGTTCTTGTTCTTGTTCTTCTTCTTATTATTATTATCAA
>JAXRKP010000339.1:15000-17500 GCA_037039925.1 Doris montereyensis | reverse complement strand
GTTAGTTGCAATAGTGTCATCACTCGAAAACTTTCAAGTTTTATCTCGTTTATGAGATTATCCCACGATGAAAGTTGGGATGACAGAATAAGATAAATCACTTCTGATGTGAAATACGAAAAACATACATAACATAACTACATACATATGTAGTTCTACAGAACATACATACATACATACATGCATACATACAAAGAACATACATAAATGCATGCATACATACATAGAGCATACATACATACATGCATACATACACAAAGAATAAATACATACATGCATACACACACAGAACATACATACATACATACATACATACATACATACATACATACATACATACGTACATACATACATACATGCATGCATACATGCACACATTCATACATGCATACATACATACATACATGCATACACACACAGAGCATACATACACACACAGAGCATACGTACATACACGGAGCATACATACATACATACATCCATACATACACAGAGCATACATACATACATGAATACATACACAGAGCATACATACATACATGCATACATACACATAGCATACATACACAGAACATACATACATACATACATGCATACATACACAGAGCATACATACATTCATGCACAAAGATACATAGCATACATACATACATACATGCATACATACATAGAGCATGCATACATACATGAATACATACACAGAGCATACATACATACATGCATACATACACATAGCATACATACACAGAACATACATACATACATACATGCATACATACACAGAGCATACATACATTCATGCACAAATATACAGAGAATACATACATACATACATGCATACATACATAGAGCATGCA
This sequence comes from Doris montereyensis, assembly GCA_037039925.1. Taxonomy (NCBI): domain Eukaryota; kingdom Metazoa; phylum Mollusca; class Gastropoda; order Nudibranchia; family Dorididae; genus Doris; species Doris montereyensis. The sequence goes on along the minus strand of JAXRKP010000339.1, from coordinate 16,643 downwards.
TACATACATACATACATACATACATACATACATACATACATACATACATACATACATACATACATGCATACATACACAGAGCATACATACATACATGCATACACACAGAGTATACATACACAGAGCATACATACATACATACATACATACATACATACATACATACATACATACATACATACATACACAGAGCATACATACACAGAGCATACATACATACATACATGCATACATACACAGAGCATACATACATACATGCATACATACACAGAGCATACATACACAGAGCATACATACATACATACATACATACATGCATACATACACAGAGCATACATACATACATACATGCATACATACACAGAGCATACATACATACATACATGCATACATACACAGAGCATACATACATACATACATGCATACATACACAGAGCATACATACATACATACATGCATACATACACAGAGCATACATACATACATACATGCATACATACACAGAGCATACATGTACATACATACATACATGCATACATACATACATACATACATACATACATACATGCATACATACAAAGAGCATACATACATACATACATATACAGAGCATACACACATACATACATACATACATACATACATACATACACAGAGCATACATAGAGTATGAACAGAAAAAGAGGACAAGTAGGTCTGGAGTTCTGTCTAAAACCTAAGTAGCTCTTAGTCTCACACAGTCGGTGTTTGACTACGACAGTCAAGTCTCCAAGTTAACTTATCAAACGGCAGTCACAGAGCCACCATCTTGATTCCTGGCATGGCATTAAAGTTTGAAGAAGTCTAACAATACCGGCAAAGTGTTTGTGTTGTTTGGCACTAAATTCCTGTGCTGGCACGCAGGACAGCAGCAGGAGGAGAGGATCTTCAACCTGGACTACGTACGACTCGTGCAACCCATTGACATTCATTGATTGAGGCGATGAATTATTTGGTGCCAAGTCAACCATTCGAGCCCGTCCGTTGAATCTTTGTCAAAAGCTAATATATATTAAGTGGCGAACACAAAGGGTTAAAGAGGCAAAGGTTAACTATGAGATACGTTCACAGTCAAGTGGGAGAGTGGAGGAGGTGTAAGGTATTCAATTGTGCAGTTCAATAGTGAGAGCCGAGTTTGGTTCAGAAGAAGCAATTATTGCTACTACTACTACTACAGTTATGTTATAGAAGTAGGTCACAGTGTGCAGCATGAAGAAACAGCTGGTCCACGACTACTATCACTATTAGTATTCAACCTTTTATTATGTCATTGACATACATTTGAAAATAACGGAATGGAGATGGATAGACCAGACGGCGAGTCCAACTACCAAGTACAAATATAACAAGTCAGACCTTGACATGGAATCCACAAGGGAGCAGGCCGAGATGCCAGCGAAAATCTTCATAGACAAGAGAGATTGAGGCGGAATAAGGATGGCAAGCCTTGTAAAGACTTGGAGAGAACCAGAGATTTTGGCACAACATAAGAGGAGGAAGTGGAAACTTTTTTTGTTGAATGCCTGTGCTCCACGAGTTTCATGTTTTCTTCTTTTTCATTCGTTTTACCCACATCCGCAACTAAGGTGATATCGGGCTTTTTG
>JAXRKP010000339.1:0-10000 GCA_037039925.1 Doris montereyensis | reverse complement strand
CTGGGTTTTTTGCACGTATTAAATAAACTGTGGCATTAACGGCTTGGGGGTGAAAGTGTAAGACGTGTACGATTAAGAAGATGTGGAATTTCAACAGCACTCAAAACGTGGCCTATAATATAAACATTGACTATTCAGACACCGATATTAAGGAGAATATAACGCAGGAGCAGTATACCGTGTTTTTAAAGATCAGCACGGCCATTTCCTTTGTGCTTGCAGTGATTGGAGAGAGAGAGAACATTATCAACATTCGCACATTTTCATTTTAGGTCTCACGGATGGAATGACCATGAGTTTTTCGCATTATCTATCTGTGATCTGCTCTTTCTTTCTATATACCTGTCCATGAAATGTATCACCTTTTTTTTCAATTCCTGGACGAGTCAGAGTTGCATAGTTTCGATTACATCCATACGTGCCTATGGTATTCACCGCAAATATCCTCTACAACTGCACGGCTATCAGCATGTTCAACGTGACGTTTCTAGCAATGGAGCAATGTGTGTGTGTGTGTGCCTGTTGTGTGTAAATGCGTGTGTGTGTGTTTACATGTGTGTGTGTGTCAATGCCCTTCATTTCCAAAACATCCACAATTAAAGTGAGTGAGAGAAAATACAAAATGAAAATAAACCATTTTTTTCGATGCTAATGTAATATTATATGTGTCCAGTGACCAAACTGTTTCTGTGTAAAGCAGTTCAGTTAACCAATCAATAAATCAGTGAAATCATAATATTATTATGTGTAGACATACATTATATGTACATACTTACTATTATATATGCATGTGAGTATGTCTGTTTGTACGTATTTATGTATGTATGTATGTGTGTATGTATGTGTGTATGTATGAATGTATGTATGTATGCATGCTCTGTATGTATGTATGTATGTCTGTATGTATGTATGTATGTATGTCTCTCTCTAGGTATGTATGTATGTACGTATGTATGCATGCATGCATGTATGTATGTATGTATGTATGTATGTATGTATGTATGTATGTATGTATGTATGTATATATTTATCTATTTATCCATCCATCTATCTACCTATCTATCTACCTACCTATTTACCTACCGTACCTACCTACCTAGCTACCTAGCTACCTATCTATCTATGTATCGTCGGTGTTATGCACAAACGTGCTATGTGTAAAACCCTACTTCAAAGGAGAAGGAAAAAACTGATTGATATTAAATCGCGTTGTAAAAAGAAATTACTTTTCTAGCTATGATTGGTCACATTTTTAAAATTTTTGTTTTTATAAGTAGTTGTTGTTTTCGTCACAACGCATACAGCAGGTTTGTGCATGACAGAACAATGTCGATGACAGCTGAAAAATACACATGACAAATGCGTGCATGGCAAAATCCAAAGACGCTAACTGTCTGTCTTCTATACATTGGCCGGGATTAGGATTCTGTTTAGCATTTGATGAAGTAACAACAGGCTAGGTCTAGACGAGACACGATAAAGTTATAAAGAATAGAGTTTGTTTGTTTTTTTGAAACTTATTGCATTCACCATTTTCGGAGATCTCAGGGTGAATTAAGAGGAAACAATTTGAGGAAAACTGAGTGAAAGAAACAGGAAAAAGAAGTAAGACCTTCGTCGCCACGCCATTTTGCCATCTAAAGAAAAGAGAGACTGGATTCCAAGCGTTAATAAATAAATATTCAAATAGATAACTAAAACCCAAACCAGCAACACGACCTCTTTTCCTTTCAGCCCGTAAAATGCCCTCAATTAAAAGAAACAAACAAAACAAAACATTGCAACTAAACCCCAAACTCTGCAGCAACAGACCTTATAAAACAGCGAAGACAGAAAGCAGTGACCATAATTATGATAAGATTACGATCTACGTAGACAACAAGATTGAACCAACCAGAAAGAGGAATTAAGTAGATCTAGCTATATGACAACGTTGTAAATCTTCTTCGTGCACCGAGGAAAGAAAAATAAAAAGTGACATGCGAAACTGCTTGTTCAATCGTGCCAAAGTGCCAAGTACAGAAGGAATAGGTTAATTAAAAAGTCAAATCGGAGATGTCAAGGTGACATGACAAAGTCGCAAAAGAGATTTTATTTTTTAAATTAGGTAAAATGAGAAAATTACGTAAGTGACAAGTAAATAAATCAATAAATACATAAATAAATGCCAAAATGCATAAATGAACGTAATACAGAAATTAATCTTTAGTTAGATAAATGAAAGAGATCCTGTATTAATGGGGGGGGGGGAACCTAATGAGAAATGAATAAAGGTAGATAGATAGACGGATGAATGGAAGGATGGAAGAATGGATGGATGGGTGAATATATAGATAGACGTAGAGATAAAGAGATAGATAGAGAGATAGGAAGAGAAATATAGGGGTACAGAGATGGATCAGTGGGTAGATGGGTGGGTGGATGGATGGATATATATATATATATATATCTTATTGCCGAATACTATATATTTTTGTGCCTGTGTATATTATATACGATAGACAAATAGCTTGATAGATAGTATATAGATAGATAGATAGATAGATAGATAGACAGAATTTGGATGGCTGGATGGATAGACATATTGATAGATAGATGGAAAGATAGATGGAAAGATAAATGGATAGATAGTGGAAAGATGGATATATAGATAGATGGGATAGATTGATTGATAGATTGATTGAGATTGATAGATTGATAGACTGATAGATTGATTGATGATGGATAGATTGGTGGATAGATTGATGCATAGATTGATGGAAAGATTGATGGAAATAGAGATATATAGATAAATAGATATATAGATTGATAGATGTATAGATTGATAGATATGTAGATTGATAGATTGATGGATAGATAGATGGATAAATAGATAGACAGATAGATAGACAGACGGATAGATGGATAGATAGATAGATGGATAGATAGATAGATGGATAGACAGATGGAAAGATGGATGGATAGGTAGATAGACAGATAGGTGGATAGATAGATTGATAGATAGATGGATAGATAGATGGATATATAGATATAGATAGATAGATAGGATAGGTAGATAGATAGATAGATAGATAGATAGATAGATAGATAGAGAATATATGAATATAACAAGAAGTGAGTTTACCTGTATAACACGTTCTAATCTGTAGTCTCTGTCAGACGACATGAAGACAGGATCGGCCCGGTGCCAAGATTCTCCGAAACGAAACCAAGGACAACACAGGTGTACCACTGATAGATCTAGACACGTTTTGATTTTCTTCTGCCTTGTTTTGTCTTTTCCTCAAATCAATTCCTAACACACAACGGATCCAATGTAAGTGATTGGTCACCATTATTATACGGCATGTGCTGTTAGCTTTTTAAGCTAGAGTCTACTACTACCACATTCCACGGTCCTTGTCTACCTCGACTTTGAGTTCATACCTGTTGTTACTACATCTGACACCGAGTCACAGTGAGGTAATCATTGTAATCTGCTATTGCAAGAAGGAAATAAAAACAGCTAAATCGATAGATATAGATATAGATCTCGATGTAGATCTAGATCTAGAAAATTTCATTCGCAAATTTACTTTTTATCTCTTCCATTTTAGTTGCAAAGCTTTCGTTAAAACTACTACGAGATAAATAGGACTCTTTTTTAACTGGTTAGTTTGTTTCTCCTTTCATTCCCTTATTGTCACTTTGATCTTATACAAACGATTTATTTTGTTAAGATAAAAAAGAAATTGATGGAAGGTTTCTCTGAATTTTATAACATTGACTTTTCCTGCTAGATCTACAACAACGAAATTACTGTATGGTTGAGGGTATCACTGATTCTATGTATGGGGTTCAAATTGCAGAGAACTATCAATTCTATTCTGAACTTTACCTCAGACTCAGACAGTAGATTTGAACACACACTATTTTACTTATCAAATTATTCTTATGAAGAAAAAGATAAGAACAAACATTTAATTTTCATATCCTTTCAAGAAACAACACCGAATTACGCCCTTACCCTTCCATGTTTACATCTAAAAACACAAAACTCTACATCGACCGGATAAGAGAATTATCCCACGAAATAAAAACTGAAGTTTACGAAAGTCTTACACCTTAGACTAAACCGGACACACTACATTGTCTTTGCTAATCATGTGTACCGTCTGCTAACATTACAATATCCGTAACCTTCGCAAACACTAACGGATTCAAAGGATATCGTCAGATCTAAATAGATCTAGATCTAGATCTATGCTTCCCCGATCAATTGTGAAATAAACAGAATATGGAAACAAATGTCCCTAGTACCCCTACCTGTCCTACAGAACACTAGATCTATAGCTAGATTTATATTGTTTAAGATAAAGTTCGTTTTTAAACTTACACGAAATACCCTAGCAAGAGCCTCGGCGAAAAACAACACGACACAGCGACCACTCGCTAGAGAGAAACAGCGGCTGTCTAAGCCTGCGCGCTGAATATGATTAAATAGGCCACCGAAATGCACGCTCAATAGATCAAAGCCCATTTCTGTTCAATAACCTGATCTCTAAGGAATTGATAGAGAAATTAAACACTCGCGGTATCACAACGACAGGCTCGAAAACGCTGTGGTCACAGACAAATCCCCTAGTTCTAGTTCGCCCCTTGTTTTCAGTGTCGTCTGCCCTCACCCACACAGACAACCCCCCAGATACCCCAAACACAACACATAAACTCTGTGGCCGGTAACTTACAGACAGACAGACAAAGGTATGTACACGCTATTGTTACACACACGCATTTTATACACAAGTGTTAGTGTTTCTGATATCACACTGACAATGTAATGCCTCATTTGACATTGCACACAGGGGGCGGGGAAAGACATGAGAGAGGTGACAAGAAGAGAGAGAGAGAGAAAGAGAGAGAGAGAGAGAGAGAGAGAGAGAGAGAGAGAGAGAGAGAGAGAGGGAGAGAGAGAGAGAGGAGGAGGGATAGGGAGAAAGAGGAGATATAAGAAGAGAGAAGAGAGAGAGAGAGAGAGAGAGAGAGAGAGAGAGAGAGAGAGAGAGAGAGAGAGAGAGAGAGAGAGAGAGAGAGAGAAATGACAGAACATGAGAGCTGAAAATAGATCGAAGAGAACGAAGTAATGAGAAATACAGACAAAAGAGACAAGTAGGAACAGACAAATAGAGAAAGGCAGAAAGGACGTGATCTGAGACCAAAAAGAGAAACGAAGACAAACAGGTTGATTCATTCATTGGTTGAGCGATTGATTAACTAATTGAATACACATTATTCGGACATGACAACATATATATTCTATGCACATCAATCTATGATAATAACAGGATAAGAAGAAGAAGAAGAAGAAAGAAGAAGAAGGAAGAAGAAGAAGAAGAGGAAGAAGAAGAAGAAGAAGAAGAAGAAGAAGAAGAAGGAGTCGGAGGAGGAGGAAGGAAGAAAAAGGGAGGGGGTGAGGTGAGGGGAAGCGTAGCTAGAAACCATAAACATGACTGTGTGCACAAAGATCACTGCGACACATGCTTAGAACGGACGAAAGGAGGAAGGGAGAGAGGGTAACGCTTTCAGAATGGAGAAATAAGAGGGGAGGGGAGGATTGGCCCAGAACCAATAGTTCGATATTCAATCGACCTGGAGTGATCGCACCAAAAGACAGCTGTGTGTGGTAGGCCAGACGACGTTCTAGCGCGGGTAAGTCAGCCGGCGGGGGCGAGGCGGCAGTGTGGTTAGAGAGGCGTCCACTGGCAGTGCGTGCAGGTACATGTTGTGTCCACTGGGCGCGTAACTTTGTTTTCCGATCTGGTGTATGAAGGAAGACCACTCACACTGTCATGCCCTCTTGTCATAGATCTATACTATCTTAGTGATATGGGTGGGTGGGGGGGAGACAGACAGGTAGACAAACAGACAGACAGAGACCTAGAGAGACAGAGAGGTACAGAGAGAGAGAGAGAGAGAGAGAGAGAGAGAGAGAGAGAGAGAGAGAGAGAGAGAGAGAGAGAGAGAGAGAGAGAGAGAGAGACGGACGGACAGACAGACAGAGAGTAAAACAACCACCATATGTCGAAGAAGAATGTCGCATATTTGATTATAGTATAACAGTGATGACATTATAGTATTATACCCATCATAGGTTGTTTTTGTTCTTTTGTTTCTTTTTCCCTCTTTTTTCTTCTTCTTCTTCTAACAGTCGTTGTTTCTTAAGCTACCATATTGTACCTAAAACATTTTACCGGTATTGTTGACACACCAGTTTATACGTTAGCAGTAGGAGCCATTGTTTTCACAGAAGCGTTTTCCTTATCGTCTGCTGGGTTGTGTCTTTTGGTGATCAGATGAGGGTGGGGGTGTTAAGGAGGGGGGGTGTTATTCATAAACTGAAAGTGGCTTAAAGTTCTATCAACAGGAACTAGTGCAAGGCTGTTAACTGCGATAGTCACGATTTAATAAGGAGAGCAACGATATAAAAAGAGAGAGAGAGAGAGAGAGAGAGAGAGAGAGAGAGAGAGAGAGAGAGAGAGAGAGAGAGAGAGAGAGAGAGAGAGAGACAGAGACAGAGACAGAGACAGAGACAGAGACAGAGACAGAGACAGAGAGAGAGAAAGAGAGAGAGAGAGACAGAGTATGATTTGAGGCACATTTTTTATATTTCCCTGAATTTTTGCCTCTGGCGACACTCTCAGCGCTTAGTGCATAAGATAATGCGATCAAAGGGACTCAACTCTAGAATTGCTAAAACATGTCGCTGACCTTCCAAAAGAGAGTCAGACAGACAGACAAACAGAGAGGTTTCGAGTCCAAATGTGGAACATGACCACCTTACATTTTTAAGATATATATATTATTTGTTCATTCATTTTGTTTATGTCTTACGACTTATTCCGTTATTGTTGTTGTTATTGTTTCCAATCAGTCTTAATGTAATACATGTATATTCAAAATTAAACATGTCAAGTTCATGCATGTACCATAAAGGGAGCAGTAATCAATGTGTACAAAATCCGAAATGCTCTGAAGTCTGGAGTATCAAAAAACTCCCACCTCCCCTTCCTCCTTTAAAGAAAAACAATTAACGTATTCTACTTATAGATCTAGAGCTTTTAATAGTAAAACTAACTGGTATGTATAGAGAGAAATTTAGAAATAAATGAAGAAATGATAAAGGAAATAAAATAAAACAAAAACTGACTAAATTAAAAGAGAGAAAGAAAAAAGAAAGAAAACTAAAGTTACATCTCTCATTGGACGCATGACCAGCTAGGGATTCACGCCCTCCCCCCTCCTCCCTCCTCCGCCTCTCTATCTCGACCCAAATTTCTTTCTCAGAGCTTTCCTGTTCTAGTAAGATGTCTAACTAAAAAAAAGTCTTCATCATCACTAATTATTTAATGCCCCACTTTGTCCTTGTTTATTGGTCCATACAGCGGCTTCGTGGATAATTCAAGCGGTAATTCAAAGGAAGGTCAGGTCATTAAAACACATTGCTGAGTGACATGAAATAAAGTGCAAGCAAAGATGAACTCGAGACTGCCAACTGAGGTAGCAGATCACCTCGTCAACCGTTTCAAGATTGCTGTGGAAGTCTTGAATTATTGATGTCTTAGATAGAATCAACCAAATGTGATGTTTGGATAAAATACAATAATTCCGAGGTCTGTCTGTAGATGATGCAAAACATGGTTTTCACTTCAACAGAAGTCGCACTAAGCGGTCTGCTTCACTACTTGTCGATTAATTATTTAGCCATGTCTGACTGTAAAGAGAGAAGAAGAAAGAAAAAACTCCCAAAAAGAGCTTGAATTCTCTCCTAAACATTTGCTTGCTCAGCTGAAATTTCAGTTCTCATAATACATGTATGTCTTGTAGAGGAAAGGACGTGAGGGAATTCAGGTACAACACGCGCAACGAGACGAAAGCTAGCTCTCTCTCCAATAAAAGAAGAAACAAGAAATGCCGACTGAACACAAAATGCACACCATCAATAAATTAGGAAATCTAAACCAGTGGCTCTTAACTTGGGTTCTGTCGAACCCCGGAGAGCTTCGTGTCAGTCTCGAGGAGGTTCGACGGTTTAGGTCTAAGACACACATCGTGTGTCTGTGTTGGTGGACAAATTATCTTTCCAATCACGAAGGGTTCGGTGCATGCATTTCATAATAAGGTTTAGAACCAATGGTCTAGATGAATAAGTCACATGAAGGAAACAAGGTTTAGAACTAAGGGTGTTGGTGGACAAATCTCATGAAGGAAACGAGGTTTAGAACCAATGGTCTAGATGGACAAAAACAAGGTTTAGAACCAATGGTCTAGATGAATGAAGGAAACAAGGTCACATGGGAGGAAAACAAAGAACCAATGGTCTAGATGGACAAATCGCATGAAGGAAACAAGAAACCAATGGTCTAGGTTTAGAACCAATGGTCTAGATGAATAAGTCACATGAAGGAAACAAGGTTTAGAACCAATGGTCTAGATGAACAAGTCACATGAAGGAAACAAGGTTTAGAACCAATGGTCTAGATGAATAAGTCCAATTTAGAACCAAATGGTCTAGATGAACAAGTCGCATGAAGGAAACAAGGTTTAGAACCAATTTGAAGGAAACAAGGTTTAGAACCAATGAAAGGAAACAAGGTTTAGAACCAATGGTCTAGATGAACAAGTCGCATGAAGGAAACAAGGTTTAGAACCAATGGTCTTGAACAAGTTTTTAGAGATTTTTAGATGGATGAGTCCATTCAGCATTTATCCTAAGGATGTGACCATTCATCCTCTTTTTTCTCACAACCTGGCATATTAGCATTAGTTATGTTCTTTCTTGAAGGTCATTGTTTGATATCGTGTGGCGAAAATATCTCTTAAGATCTTTCTCAGACATTTATTTTGAAAGATGTCCAGATTTCTGCAGATACTATTTGTCGTTTTCCAAGATTCAACGCCATAGAGATAGACAGCTAGAATATTTGATTTATAGAGTCTTGAATTTTGTGTTAATATAGTTTTTTTTCTTGAGTTCAAAATATGTTTCAGTGCTCCAAATGAGTTTCTTGTTTTTGATAAGCTTTATTTGATCTCATCTTCAAATTTCCATTTTGAGTAATTTTATTTTCGAGATATCTAAAGCTTTGCAAGTAAGCGCTTTCATATACCGTGAGTGAACCTGTTTTGTATTGAAAATCTTAGACGTATATGAATGAAAGAAAGAAAAAAGAAAATACTGAAAACATAAATTATATTTCCTGATTTAGAAAGAGGCTAATTACCCCCAATCTCTTACTTAAAAACACTAACAACCCATCTCTCCCCCTCTTCCAAAGTCTTGAATGCGATGAAGTGTTTTGTTATCTACGGAACTTTTGGAGCATGCTACCATGTCCCTGTTTTGCGGTACATGTACCACTTCGGGTATGTTTTTTTTTATAAATCACGAAGGTATTATAAACGAAGGCATTGCAATAGAACTTACAAGGAACGCGGTGCAGGAGTAGGCTACTGGATAAGGAAAGATGACAGAGACATACGAAAGAGATGGGGGGAGGGGGGCGGAGGTGGGGGTGCTCAAGTAGAACGAGCTTGAGGGGATATTCAAGACTGAGGCTTGTTTGTTTCACCGAAATTTACCTTGTCCACCATATGTGATAATCTCAATGTGAATTAAGAAGAAACGGTAAGATGAAGGATAAGCGAAAGAATGAAAGGAAAAAGAGGACTTAAAGTAGGCCCAAGCACCTACCCACGAAGGTGGCTTTCGCTTATACGCGGCCTATACCCCAGGGGTGAGAGAGGCATTGATGATGATGATGATGATGATAATGATGATAATGATAATGATGATGATGATGATGATGATGATGATGATGATGATGATGATGTTGAATTAAAATAAAAAGAGCGACCCCAAAAACATACTAGATGCTATTGGAAGTTTAACCTAGCCATTTTTAAATCTATTTATTTTTTGCTTCATTTATTTTTGCAAGTCAACTGAAATGTCAATGAAGGA
>JAXRKP010003389.1:0-14971 GCA_037039925.1 Doris montereyensis | reverse complement strand
GTGTTACACACCTTCCCTTTCATCTTGTCGCAGCTGTCTTCTTATCACATTATAGTCACTCCCGGTCACTTTCCTCCATCCATTGCATCCTGTCTGGGATTCTCTTTCTGGCTTCTCTCCCCCATTGCTCCATTGCTTTGTGCAGTTGACCCTGGGTACTTGAACCTCCACCCTTCTCACCTCATCTCCCTGCAGTCTTATGTTTCTTTCTATTCTCTTTCATTTACACACATGTATTCTGTTTATCTTCTACTGATTTTCATTCCTCTTCTTTTCTATAGCATTTTCCACTTCTCTAAACCTACTTCCAGACCCTCCATTGAGACGCTGTATATCACTACCATGTCATCTGGACACCTAGATCTAGATGTAAATTAAAACGTGGCTCTAAAATAGAACCTATTACATAATAACAAAAATGACATCAACAAACTGGAACCCTTAAAAGGTTGCCTGGATTTTGCAAAATGAAGAAGAAGAAGCAGAAGGAGGGGGAGAAGAAGAAGAAGACGAAAAAGAAAAAGAATGAAATTAATTTCAGGACGTTCTCCCCATTATTACTACTAGAGCGATAACATACCATTTTATTAACATTTTAATTTCAATGAGATAGATTTCAATGCCGTAATGGTTCCCTGTTATCACTACAGTAGTCTCCGTCAAAATGCACGGTCCACGGGTGACAACAACAACAAAAATCGTGCCTCTTGGAGAAGATGCATTTTGACGGAGTCAAGGGCCACAACCTACTACACGTGTTTACATTAACATTACCATTCCCTCCTTGGAGTAATTGGAGATAAGCCCTTTGTTCTTTTTAATTTTGTTGTCGCTTGGGTTTGTTTGTTTTTTTTCTTTTTTTTTTTTTATTGGGGGGGGGGGGGGGGGGGAAGGGGTTGTTACTTGGTCTGAGGATAAGACCCAGATTGTTTATCTTCACAGCAATTGACTCTTTAAATGCACCAAGTTTATCTTCACAGGAATTGACTCTTTACATGAATTGATCACCAAGTTTATCTTCACAGGAATTGACTCTTTACACATGCACCAAGTTTATCTTCACAGGAATTAACTTTATCTTCACAGGAATTGACTTTTACATGCACCAAGTTTATCTTCACAGGAATTGACTTGCACCAAGTTTATCTTCACAGGAATTAATTCATGTACCAAGTTTATCTTCACAGGAATTGACTCTTTACATGCACCAAGTTTATCTTCACAGGAATTAACTCTTTACATGCACCAAGTTTATCTTCACAGGAATTAACTCTTTACATGCACCAAGTTGAATTGACTCTTTACATACGTTTATCTTCACAGGAATTGAACATGCTCCAAGTTTATCTTGACAGGAGTTGACAAGCCATTTATCTTCACAGGAGTTGTTACATTTTCACATGAATTAACTCTTTACAAGTCAAGGAATTAACCACATGCACCAAGTTGTCTGGAATATTTTTACATGACAAAGTCAAACAACATGCCCGTTGGAGAAGTCAAGCCATCCGTTGTTACATTTTGACAAAGTCAAGCCAACAGTTGTTGTATTTTGACAAAGTCAAGCCAGTCAAAGTCAAGCCAACTGTTGTTACATTTTGACAAGTCAAGCCAACAGTTGTTGTATTTTGACAAAGTCAAGCAATCCGTTGTTGTATTTTGCAAAGTCAAGTTGTTGTATTTTGACAAAGTCAAGCCATCCGTTGTTGTATTCTGACAAAGTCAAGCCAACCGTTGTTGTATTTTGACAAAGTCAAGCCATCCGTTGTTGTATTTTGACAAAGTCAAGTCAACCTCAAGCCATCCGTTGTTGTATTTTGACAAAGTCAACCAATCCGTTGTTGCATTTTGACAAAGTCAAGCCATCATTTTGTTGTTGTATTTTGACAAAGTCAACCTATCCGTTGTTGTATTTTGACAAAGTCAAGTCATCAGTTGTTGTATTTTAACAAAGTCAAGCCATCCGTTGTTGTATTTTGACAAAGTCAACCCATCCGTTGTTGTATTTTGAGGTGGGTAATTAGCGTTGTAAAAATTGGATTACATGAAAAAAAAAGTGCGATGACGAATCGTACATTTTGACAGAGTGCTATTTTGGCGGAGACTACTGTATAGATAATATAACTGATGAAAGAGAACTGCCAGAACAATGACGTCTTTGTACCGTACCTCCTGTGTAACGGCTAAATGAGCTGTAGGATTTAGACAAAGGCGTAGCATTGGTCTCCTTATCAAATCTGGTAGACTATGATCTAAAAGAAAATACTTTTTTAAAATTGAAACACAGTATGTTTAGAATAATTTTGTTTTATTGCTTGCACGACTAGTAGTACTAGGGATCTATTTTCGGCAGTTTGTTGTCCTTGAAATGAAAGCATTGACCACATCTCCGGTTTAGAGAATAGGCCTCCCGCAACTAAATTGATTTCAAGCCATTCTCACCATTGTTACTAACAACATTATATTATTGCCCGATGGTTGCACAGGGACAGACACAATGCACACATTAAATAAGATACAGGTGGGTGCTGATCTGTAGTAGATACATAGTAGTTGATTCAAAAGCGCTGGCACAAACGTGTTCGGGTCAGAGGTCAATATAATGTTATCGTCGCTGTTGTTATTCATGGTCCCATCCTTTATGCCTTGACATCAAAGTAATGGGTTGAGGTAGGGTGTGGATCTATACAACCTATCCTTGGAAGGGAAGTGACACTCTAGAAGCTACCCCTCTCCCTCCCTAATCCTTCGCCCACCTTACCCCTAGCCCGAACCCTAACCATACTGTCATTTGTTGAGCAATAAGGCCTGAAAAGTTTACATTTGCACCTCAACTTTTTACATCTCAATCTAAATCAAAATCTCTATCTACTTTAGATTTAAATACTTTATAAATTTCGTTGACTTTGTTGATAAAACGTGGTAGGTAAAGTAAATAGTCACTGTCAAACATAGACATTTATGTGTAGCCTATCTCCTTGCTTAAGACTAAATGGAAAGTTTTGGATGTAGGCATAGTAAAGTCTTGAGCTGTTTCTAAAAATCTGACAGATTAAAATCTTTAAAAAAATTAATTGAGAAAAAAAAAAAAGCTTCGAAATATTTGTGTTTACTACATGTAGTACTAACAACAGGAACCTATTATCGGCAGTTTATTGAAACCAATAATTTGTATTTGAAATGAATGTATCGACTGCATCTATTATCGATCCTGCACCCTGAGATCACAGCAAAGGGTGTACTGTAAAAATTCCAATGAAACAAAAAACAAACAAAAATCCATCCTGCCGGTTAGAGAGACTAACTACTTCAATTAAATGGATTTCAAGACATTTTCACTATTATCACTACTCATGCCATCACTAAACATTTTATTTTATGTTTTAATCACATGTACATATGATTGGTGAAATAATAACACTGCTTGATTTGTCTTCCATGACAGGCCTGAAGTCATTTGAATCGCGAGTATAAAATTTAGTTTTGATTTGATGTGATAAACCCACAACTAAGGTGGTCTGGGGGGGGGGGGATCTTTCTTTAAAATTTGCCTGCACTGCCCTGTAAACAGCCAAGGTGTCTTTTGCGTGCATGGTGTGTTGTTATCTGCACACGGGACCTCCATTCTATCACCCATCTCCGATGGGACTAGATGTTGATCCAACTACCTGGATCGGGTGGGGGGGGGGGGAGGGGTAGTTTTGCTCGAAAGGGTTCGAAAACATTTGTCAACCACTATCGTTTAGTTGAGAGGCCGACATCTTTGCTCTTGACTACCGAATCTCCGGATAAATTAGAGTGAATATCGAATACCACCCAGAGATGCATGAAAGCATTAGGCTAGACCTGATGTGTAGCCTACTTGGGTTGTCACTGTTGTCAAAAGAAAAATATTTAGAATATTGTTTTTCATCTTACAATTAATATCAAGCTCATATCATAACCATTAATGAAATGGTTGAATTTGTTGCTTTTTGGCAACATAAATTCTCCTAAGCATAACATTTCCACTTACTAAAGAAGTCTAGAGTTCTGATTTTTGCCAGGACAGTTAGTACTCAGCTGACAGATGACGGTAAAATAAAAAGATTTAGAATACTATTTTTCATCTTACAGTTTATCTCAAGCTAATATCAGGATTATTAATTAAAATGGTAGAATTTATTGCTTTTTGGCTACATCATTTCTCTAAGCCTGAAATTTTCCACTTACTAAAGAAGTCTAGAGTTCTGATTTTCTAGGACAATTAGTCCACAGCTCATAGATGACGGTAAAATAAAAAAGATTTTGAATATTGTTTTTCATACTAAAGTTAATCTCAAGTTTATATCATGACCATTAATTAAAATGGTTGAAATTGTTGTTTTTTGGCTACATCATTTCTCCTATGTTTAAAATTTCCCAATTGCTATGTCTATTAGAGTATTAGAGTTCTGATTTTTCTACAGTTAGTCCTCAGGTCACAGATGACGGTAAAAGAAAAGATTTAGAATATTGTTTTTTTATCCTTTTCTCAAGCTCAGTAACGGTTGAAATTGTTGCTTTTTGGCTACATCTGTTTAAGCCTAAAATTTCCCACTTTAAAGAAGTCTAGAGTTCTGATTTTTTTTTAGGACAGTTAGTCTGCATGACAGTAAAATAAAAAATTAGATATATTGTTTTTCTTTTAGAGTTAAGCTCAAGCTCATATCATGACCATTAGTGGAAAATGGTTGAAATTGTTGCTTTTGGCTACATCATTTCTCCTATGTTCACTAAAAAGATCTAGAGTTCTGATTTTTCTAGCACATTTAGTCTTGAGCTCAAAGATGACAGTAAACGAAAAAGGTTTATATAGAATAATAATTTTTTCATCTTAAGTTAACCTCAAGATTTTCATGACCATTAATTAGAATTGCTGAGTTGGTTGCTTTGACATCATTTTTCCCAAAGCTTAAAATTTCCCACTTATAAAAGGTCTAGATTTATTTTTTCTAGGACAGTTATCCTACATAGATGACTTTTAGAATGTTTTTCATACTAAAGTTAATCTCAAGTTTATATCATGGCTTGGTTAAAATTGTTGTTTTTTGGCTCAACATTAATGTTTAAAATTTAGTATTGGTAGTACCGTTCCTTTTTCCAGTCATCTGGCACCTGTTTGGACTTCCATGTTTGTTGGCATATTGCATGTAGTAGTTTGTCTGCCTCTCTCCCCCTTAGTTTTTAATCATTTCTGGATAAACTTGATCTGCTCCTGGGGCTTTTCCTAGTCTGATTTTTTCTTATAGCTGTTTGGATTTCTTCCATTGATAATTGATATATCTACATCTTTAGCTGTCTCATCTCGATTACTTGGTTAATAATTAATTTTTACTCCTTGTTTCGTACGTTTTGGAGGGATTGTGTAATTGGTGAAAATGTCTTCTCCATGTTTTTTGTTACCATCCTGCCTTCTTCATTACTATTATGTAGTCGATCATTGACTTTTTCACACCTGTCTTCATTTACTCTTGCATATTTGTGGATATCTTTATGAGGAAAAAGGTGTTGGCTAGTTTTCATATTATTCTTTAGGCAAAATCTATTATTTTCTCCCCATTTGGAGAAGTTGTTGTCTCCCTTTCTTTACCTATTATTACTCCTGCTGACGTTTCTACATTGTTGCCTACTCTAGCGTTTTAATCTCCTAAAAAGCATTAGTTCCTGTTTGGATTTAAGGTTCTCTGCAGCTATTTGTAAATCGTTTTCGAAGATATCTTTTTTCTTCTTTAGTTGCATCTTCATTTGGTCCATAGGCTATTAATAATTTAATTTCATCCTTTTGGTTTAATATTTACCTCTACTGTGGGCTTATAAATTTCCAAATTTCTAGTAGCGTTTCATGCCCTTTTATGCAATAGAGGCCTACTCCTGCTCTAGCTCTATCTTTGACATCTAATTCCTGAGACAACTGAGAGAATTAAAATATGATTAGGTCCTACATTTTCTATTCATTGTCCTTTGTTTCTGTAATGGCAAAATATATCTACTTTGAATTTTTTCAATTCTTCAACTAATTCTAATTCCTTTCCATTTATTGCCCTAACGTTCCATGTTCAAAAATCAGTCTGTGTTAGTTTCAATTCGTCTTGAAAGATCAAGTCATATATTTTTACCTCTGAATCAAGGTGTTTTTGGATAAGCAGGGATTAGCCCAATGCACCTAGGTAGATAGTGGAGTTACACCTTGAGGCCCCAACAGGCCTTGTTATTTTATATCAGGGTTAACTCCCACTTAGCCTTTGTTCAAACAAGACCCGCCTGCAAGGCAGCAGGAGACTCGTGGAGGGCGGAATCATCTACTCCCCGTACAAGTGCTTACCTGTCCACTGCCCGGGGAAAGATTGTAATTTTTGAAAATACTTTCTCCACGTTTCAGGATTTCGCTGTCTCCTTTCATTATTTCTCTTTGGCGTTCTTAATTCCTGCATTGGGTGCTTTTGTCTTTTCAGAAGCTCTTCATTGCTCCCCAGAACAGCTTTTGATTTCCTTGATAGCTTTCTTGAAGTCTTTGTCAAACTCTTCCCACTGTTCCTGTTTTGCTTTCCTAACTTCCTCTTTTGGCGATATTTCTTTTACTTTTACTCACTCACAATCTATCCTATCCTCTGGTCTTTTTGTTTACTAAGTATTTCTTCCAGGCATCCTTTCTTTTCTTTGATCTTAGTCTTGACATTCTCATTTAACAATGCTGTTCTTTTCCTACCACAGACCTATTCAGTACAATTGAGGAGTGTTTCTTTGCATATTTGCCATTTTTCTTCTATTGTGCCTTTCACTGATATATCGTTTTATCCTGGATTGGTATATCTGCTTTACTATTAGTTTATTTAGTTCTATTTTGAGTTTAGTAGTTTTCTTCTCTTCCTTTTCTGTTTGTTTTCTTCAGTGAATAATCTCATTCTGGCTATCACTAGTGATGATCGCTCATTTCCCAGCTCATCTGTTTACCTCTAGCATCCATTGTGCCGTAAAAAAAGAGCTTTAATCTTTTATATAGTTTATGGTTGACTTTTCCCATCTGTCTTCATTTACTCTTGTATACATGTAATTGTGGATATCTGTATGAGAAAAAATGAGTTAGCTATTTTCATGTTGTTATTCTTTAGGCAAAAATCTATTATTCTCTCTCCATTTGGAGAAAGTTGTCTCTCCTTCTTTACCTATTAATCTTCTTGATGTTTCTACATTGTGACCTATTCTAGCGTTTAAATCTCCGAAAAGTATTAATTCCTGTTTGGGTTTGAGATTCTCTGCAGCCATTTGTATATCATTTTCGAAGATATCTTTTCTGTTCTTGTATGCGTCTGTCGTTTGGTCCATAAGCTATTAATAATATAATTTCTTTTCCTTTTAGTTGAATATTTCCCTGTAATAGCTGTGGCTTACACATTTCCAACTTTCTTGTAGCATTTCTTGCATTTTATGCATAGAAGGTTTACTCCTGCTTTAGCTCTATTTTTTGACATCTACTTCTGAGAAAATTGAAGTATGATTTGGTCTTACATTTGTCAACCAAATTTTCCTTTTTTTAGCTAATTCTAACTTTTTTTCTTCTTGTTTCTTTTTCTTGTCAAATTCGTTGCAATGACAAAATTCTGTCAAAACTTGTAAGGTGTATTTGTTGATGTAACACCTTTTTCCATTTTTTTTAGCTGCTGAAAAATTAATGTTGTGGATAGCAACTTTTCGGTTAACTGACTAATCTCGACTTCTCGGTTTCTCATCTCTGTTTTCTCCGGTTTTGTAGGTTTTTCTCCGGTTAAACATATGACCAATCTGGTATAGCAATTCTCCGGTTAAGCGGCGTGGCTAGCTGGTTAAGCTCATCATGACAATCTGGTATAGCAAATCTGAAATTGTATCATGACCAATCTGGTATAGCAAATCTCCGGTTAAACAGTGTGTCATGACCAATCTGCAATTCTCCGGTTAGGTCACCAATCGTATTTGCTGATGTAACACCAATCTTCATGGCAATTCTTGGTATCGTTCCACTTCGGAGGTGAACTGTGCCCTGTTAGATCTCGTTCCTAGTACGTGTATAGCTGCTGAAATTAATGTTTGTGGATCCAACTTTCAATCCTGGATATATCTAGTAGTACAGGACAATGCACGTCATGACTAATCTAGAATAGCATTCCTTACTGAAAATGAAAACAACACCCATCTGGTGATAGCAATAGCTCAGACCTCAAGCCAATTGAACTTGCTTGAACACTTTGGAATCATTTGAAGACAAAGTTCAGTAATGACCAATCTGGACAGAAATTCTAACGGTTAAATAGCATGTCATGACCAATGTTCTTTACAAGCAATTCTCCTGGTTAAACGGTTAGGTTGCGAACCGATAGGACCAATCTGGTTAGCAAATGCAAGCCGTTGTGTTCATTTAAAACCGTTCGCTGTTTTCTCCCCAATCTGGTGCAATTGGCTAAACCGGTAATAAAGCTTCATGACCAACAATAGCAAGTATCTTGCCCAAGGAGAAACAGCCTATTCCGCACTTACTTCATGCGACCAATCTGGTAGCACTTTGTCCGGTCTATGGGCACCGTTAAACTTTTTTTGCGGTCATGACCACTCAAAATATAGCAATTCTCCATGTAAACATTTTATGACCAATCTTGTAAAAATGTCTCCCTCAAACATGTGACAGGACCAATCTGGTGAACTTACGATTTTTGCCAGTTTTCCCACTTCAGTCGCCCTCAGTATTTGATGACACTACTGTTGGGATCATAATCCCCAGTGACGATATATGTATATCGCTGCACAACGCCCTACTTTTCCAATCCTGGATATATCTAGTTACAGGACAATGCACGCGCGATGTCTCTAGGTCTGACTGTGACATTCCTTACTGAAAGTGAAAACTCACTTAGGTGATGGACTGGCTAGCCATTTTCCCACCTCAAGCCAATTGAAATAGGTTGAACACTTCTGGAATCATTTCCCCCACTCTACAGTAATGTCCAAATGGACAGAACATATTAACGTACTAAATACGTTGTTTACTTACTGGTTGGCAACTATAAATAATAAATGTTCTTTACAAGAATTAAACGGTGACGTCGGCGATGAAGTGGTTAGGTTGCCGAACCGAGGGTCATCAGGTCCCAGGTTCGAATTTTAGCAAATGCAAAGCTAGACCCGACGTTGTGTTCATTGGAAAAGGCAATTTAAGTTACGCATTTTCTCCACTCCACCCAGGTAATAAAAACTTGCGTCAGACTAGCAACTAGCTAGTATCTTGCCCAGGAGGTGATTATTATTACCAGCCTATTCCGCTTACTTCATGCAATAGAAACCGGGCAGGGTATGAGCACTGTCTCTATGGGCCGTAATGGCCTTGACGGAACTTTTTTTTAGTTTATCATTACAAGAAATAAACATTTACATGTAAACATTTTATGTCCAGTCCCAAAAAAAATGTCTCCCTCACTCACATGTGACAGGCACCTGCTCATTAGATTTTAGTTTTACATTTCAATTTCATCAGGATTTGATGAAATGGCATCAGTGGCTAGGTGCCGGACTTGGGATCATCACTCTGTGAAATGAAAGCTAGTTAGCAAACAAAACTAGGTCCACTCTACCCAGATACAAATAGGTACAGAGTACTTAACACACATTTTCCCCACTCTACACAGTTACAAATGGGGTACAGTACTTAACACATTTCCCCACTCTACACAGTTACAAATAGGTACAAGTACTTAACACACATTTCCCCACTCTACACAGTTACAAATAGGTACAGTACTTAACACACATTTTCCCCACTCTACACCAGTTACAAATAGGTACAAGTACTTAACACACATTTTCCCCCACTCTCACCTGATTCTAAATAAGTACAGTACTTAACACATTTTCCCCCTCTACACAGATAAATAGGTACAGTACTTAACACACATTTTCCCCACTCTACCCAGATAAAATGGGGTACATTATAACACATTTTCCCATTCTACCAGATGCAAATAGGTACAAGTACTTAACACACATTTTCCCCACTCTACACAGATACAAATAGGTACAGTACTTAACACACATTTTCCCACTCTACACAGATGCAAATAGGTACAGTACTTAACACACATTTCCCCACTCTACCCAGATGCAAATAGGTACAGTACTTAACACACATTTCCCCACTCTTCCCAGATGCAAATAGGTACAAATATTAGCTTGTAAGTCAAAACCTGAGTCAGACTAGCGTCCCTGTTCAGGAGTTGATTATTATCCACCTTTCCCCTTCACGCTATAGAAACTGGGAAAAGTGCCAGCTCTATGGGTTCTAACACCAATAACAACCTTAAACGTTTTTTTCTTCTTCAACATTCATTGGCTTCTACTAGGACTCGAGCATACAGAATAGCGATACATAATAATAATTAATGCATATAAAAGTGAGAAAATTTATTTTAAAAAAAATTGATTTACAATGTTGGAAGTGAAATTTAATTTCATGTGAAAAGAAATCACACTGTATGACTATATATAACAATGAAAAGCGTTAACAAGTTTTTTTTTTTAATAAAAACAAAGTTTGAATCATAACAAACATGGAGTATAAGTATAATTACGTATTATAAAAGAAACTTGTCCTACCAGGCGCTGTAGTGTTAAGTACTACAAGTACAAGATCATTACACCTGACACTTGACAGGATACGGGAAAGTGGTCCGTGACAGTGGCAGATTTTGTTCCACCTTCAAATACAGGTCAAGTGTTGTACACTCTGTTGTACACTTATCAGCCTAAGAACACAAGGTGCTGATGAATCCTTTTTTTTTTTTGTGCAACAGAATTTTCCTTACATAAAACTACCCCCTCTAGGGTGCTGGATTTATGGAAAAATTGGTTTCCCGTTTGTTCACATCAATTTAGTGTCACACTGTTCAACCAAGCTCTGTGTCACACTGTTGAACATGACTCTATGTCGCATTGTTGAACCAAACTCTGGTCACAGTGTTGAATCAGCTCTGTAAGCTGTTAGACCAAGCTCTATTTTGCACTGTTGAACCAAGCTCTAGTTGACACTGTTGAATCAAACTCTATGTCCCACTGTTGGAACCTCTATAAACTCTGAGTCACACTGTTGAACCCATGGTGATTAACAAACTGTTAGACCAAGGTCTATTTTACACTGTTGAACCAAGTCTGTGTCACATTGTTGAATCAAGCTCTATGTTATACTGTTAAAAACCAAACTCTGTGTTACACAGGTGAACCAAGCTCGATGTCACATTGTTGAACAATGTTGAACCAAGGTATGTGTCATAGTGATTAACTCAAGCTCCACGCTCTGTCACACTGGTTGAAACAAGCTCTGTGTCACACTGTTGAGCTGTTGAACCAAGTCTATGTCACACTGTTGAACCAAACACTATGTTACATTGTTGGACAAGCTCTGTGTAAAACTGCTGAACCACGCTCTGTGTCACACCGTTGAACAAGCTCTGTGTCACACTGTTGAACCAAGCTCTGTGTCACACTGTTGAACCCAGCTCTGTGTCACACTGTTGAACCAAGCTCTGTGTCACACTGTTGAACCAAGCTGTGTCACACTGTTGGGCCAAGCTCTGTATTCACACCGTTGAACAGCTCTATGTCCACTGTGTCACACTGTTGAACCAAGCTCTGTGTCACACTGTTGAACCAAGCTGTGTCACACTGTTGAACCAGCTCTGTGTCACACTGTTGAACCAAACGTTATGTTATACTGTTAAACCAAGCTCTAGGTCACACTGTTGAACCAACTCTTTCACTTGATGGACCAGGTAATGTTGCGTCCCCAAACAGACAAGGAGAAGTTCAAATGCCTGGTGAAAAGAAAGACGACTTGTGCTTTTAACAAAATAATGTTTGATTTGATTTGCACACATTCACAACTAAGGTGATCTGTGGGTTTTGGTGGATTTTTTGTTTTAAATTTTTGCCTGGACTGCCCTGTAGACAGCCAGTGGGATCTTTAACGTCCACAGAGTGTTGTGATCTGCACACAGGACCTCCCTTTTTGTCATCCGTCTCCGATCAGACTAGGTGTCGATCCACCTACCTGTGAGCCAGCGAGAATTTTTAACCATTGGTGGGGCTCGAACCACTACCTTTTAGTTTTAGGAACAACACCTTGCCTCCAGACTACAGTCTCCTTGTTATGGCACATGTTGACATTAATATATTGACATAATATGACTTACGTGCTCGACTCAGGCACTTTTGCATCTGATTTTCAGTGATAGTACTGATAAATCAGGGTTGAACTCGAAAAAATTCTTTATTGATATATATATATATATATATATATATATATATATATATATATATATATATATATATATATATATATATATATATATATATATATATATAGACAAATATTTAGAATATATATATATATATATATACAGACTTAAAAAGGCATTTTGAAAAATGTATAAATACATAATTTAAAGATCATTTTAACCGCTCTTTGCCTAGCATCGTTCGGTTCAGATAAACTGAGAAATGTATAAAAATACATAATTCAAAATTATCACCGTAAATGTATTATTTGATGTGAATGCAATCATGTCTTTGAACAAGCATGCGGTAAACAATGTTGGATGATTTCTCTTCATTATAGAGCTGGGTTTCTTGAACTTATTATAATTTCTCTTCATTATAAAGCTGGGTCTCTTGAACTTTAACTGCGGTAAAAGGTTATGATTTCTCTTCATTATAAAGCTGGGTCTCTTGAACTTAAACTGCGGTGAAAAGTTATGATTTCTCTTCATTATAAAGCTAGGTCTCTTGAACTTTCTTAAAAGAATTTCTCTTCATTATAAAGCTAGGTCTCTTGAATTTTGACTGCGGTTCAGATTATGATTTCTCTTCATTATAAAGCTGGGTCTCTTGAACTTTGACTGCGATTAAAGATTATGATTTCTCTTCATTATAAAGCTGGGTTTCTTGAACTTTGACTGCGTTAAAGATTATGATTTCTTCCTTATAAAGCTGGGTCTCTTGAACTGCGGTAAAGGTTATGATTTCTCTTCATTATAAAGCTGGGTTTCTTGAACTTTGACTGCTTATGATTTCTCTTTCATTATAAAGCTGGGTTTTCTTGAACTTTGACTGCGGTAAAAGATTATGATTTCTCTTCATTATAAAGCTGGGTTTCTTGAACTTTGACTGCGGTTAAAGATTATGATTTCTCTTCATTATAAAGCTGGGTCTCTTGAACTTTGACTGCTGTTAACAATTATCTTTTCTCTTCCTTATAAGCTGGGTCTCTTGAACTTTGACTGCTGTGCTGATTATGATTGCTCTTCCTTATAAAGCTGGGTCTCTTGACTTTGACTGCGGTTAACTCAGAAACCATTATTAGTTACAGGTGATAATATCAATCTGATTATTAGATCAAATTGAAGAGTACTCGATGCTGAAGTTAAGCTTATTTTCGTGGTACTTGATACTGAAGTTATATTGTAGTGACCGAAAACGGAGAAATTAGATCTAGTGACCATAAAAAGTTTCTGGTTTGCAGGCAAAACAATCTTTTCCCAATCAATTAAAATGCTGATTTGCTCCAAAGTTTATTCGCTAAGAATCAGTAAGAACCTAAAGCAGGCTACTTGAAATCAACATACGAAATGTGGAGGTTGTGAGTGTAGTACAGTGTCACAGTTAGAGATGTTCGGTTTTACATAATTTAAAATACATTCTCACCCGTAAAAGAAAAATAATTCAGATTATGGTGGTAGTTTCTGCATGTTAAACAAATTTATAGTCATCGCCTTAAAGGGACACTTTTTCAAGGAGCATTGTCACCCACAATGAACAGTTTTGGTAATAAGTTTAAATACGTATCTGAGTTGATTGAAGCCAAACACGTGCTGTGTTGGTTGTTTCACAACCTTGTTCCTCTCACAAAGATACTCCCTCTCTTTCTCATTTGACTCAGGTGTGAATGCCCAGCTACAGGAAGAAAAAGATCTCGTCAGAGCGTTAGTACAAAGCATCTAACAAGGTGCTGTACTGTATTCTCCCCAGAGAGTTGAGAAGGACATTGAATGAAATGGCCTGCTGTGGGATAGGAGACGGCCCTAACTGTTCAAATGCGGTGAAAGGTAAACAATCCAGGTAAGGAAATCAGTGTCATACTACCACATAATGACGCTGGCAGATTAAAAATCAGGACTCTATCCGCCATTCAACACTTACTATGAGGGCCTACATCACTTTACTTTGCTTTCAAAACAAACTTGAAATACCCTGCAAAACTACATACTGTCGGTGTCATGCACTATGTGCAAAAATTTTTTTTTTTTCCAGGAGACGCAAAAAGACTGATTTGCATTAAGTCGAGTTATAAAATTCCTTTTTCTTAGGTATGATTAGTAAGAGTTTTCGTAACCGCATGGATGAGAAGATTTTTATTTTCATGAATATCCATCGTTTTTGTTACAATGCATCTAGCAGGTTTGTGCATGACAGAAAATCGAGGATTGCTGTTGGGCAGGTTTGTGCATGACAGAAAATTGAAGATTGCTGTTGGGCAGGTTTGTGCATGACAAAAAATTGAAGATTGCTGTTGGGCAGGTTTGTGCATGACAGAAAATCGAGGATTGCTGTTGGGCAAGTTTGTGCATGACAGAAAATCGAGGATTGCTGTTGGGCAGGTTTGTGCATGACAGAAAATTGAACATTGCTGTTGGGCAAGTTTGTGCATGACAGAAAATTGAAGATTGCTGTTGGGCAGGATTGTGCATGACAGAAAATTGAAGATTGCTGTTGGGCAGGATTGTGATGGATTGTGCATGACAGAAAATTGAAGATTGCTGTTGGGCAGGATTGTGCATGACAGAAAATTGAAGATTGCTGTTGGGCAGGTTTGTGCATTACAGAAAATTGAAGATTGCTGTTGGGCAGGTTTGTGCATGACAGAAAATTGAAGATT
>JAXRKP010003388.1:12500-15000 GCA_037039925.1 Doris montereyensis | reverse complement strand
TTTTTCACTGGACACAGGCCCGAAAGAACATCAAGCATTTTTCTCACTGGACACAAGCCTGGAATAATATCAGGCATTTTCTCACCGAACACAGGCCTGGAACTCACATCAGGCATTTTCTGACTGGACACAGGCCTGGGACTCACATCAGGCATTTTCTCACTGGACAAAGGCCTGGAACTCACATCAGGCATTTTCTGACTGGACACAGGCCTGGAACTCACATCAGGCATTTTTCTGACTGGACACAGGCCTGGGACTCACATCAGGCATTTTCTGACTGGACACAGGCCTGGAACTCACATCAGGCATTTTCTCACTGGACATAGGCCTGGAACTCACATCAAGTATTTTCTCACTCGACATAGGGCTGGAACAACAGCAGTTATCTTTCATTGGATACAGGCCACAACGCAGGCACTTTCTCAGTGGACACAGACATGGAACTAACAGCAATGACGTTCTCACGGGACACAGGCCTGGAACTCACAGCAATCGCGTTCTCACAGAACACTGGCCTGGAACTCACAGCAAGCACTTTCTCCTGGACATAAGCCTAGAACAACAGCAGGAACTTTCTCTCTCGATACAGGCCTGAAACAACAGCAGATATTTTCTCTTCTGGATACAGGCATTGAACAACAGCAAGCATTTTCTCACTGGACAAAGCCCTGGAACTCATAGCAAGCATTTTCTCACTGGACGTAGGCCTGGAATTCACAGCAGGCATTTTCTCACTAGACACAGGCCTTAAATAACAGCAGGAACTTTCTCACTGGACACAGGCCTGAAACAACAGCAGGAACTTTCTCACTGGACACAGGCCTGGAACACACAGCAAGCATTTGCTCACTGGACACAGGCCTGGAACTCACAGCAAACATTTTCTCACTAGACATAGGCCTGGAACAGCAGCAGGCATTTTCTCACTGGACACAGGTCTGGAATAAGATCAGGCATTTTCTCACTGGACACAGGCCTGGAACTCACAGCAGGTTTTTTCTCACTAGACACAGGTCTGGAATAATAACATCAGGCATTTTTTTCTCTGGACAAAGGCATGGAACTCACAGTAGGCTTCTTCTGACAGGACAAAGGCATGGAACTCACAGTAGGCTTTTTCTGACAGGACAAAGGCATGGAACTCACAGTAGGCTTTTTTCTCACTGGACACAGGCCTGAAACAATAGCAGGCATTTTCTCACTGGACACAGGTCTGAAACAATAGCAGGCATTTCTCACTGGACACAGGCCTGGGACTCACATCAGGCATTTTCTCACTGGACACAGGCCTGGGACTCACATCAGGCATTTTCTCACTGGACACAGGCCTGGGATACCATCAGGCATTTTCTCACTGGACACAGGCTTAGAATACCATCAGGCATTTTCTCACTGGACACAGGCTTAGAATACCATCAGGCATTTTCTCACTGGACACAGGTCTGGAATAACATCAGGCATTTTCTCACTGGACACAGGCCTAAAACAACAGCAAGCACTTTTTCACTGGACACAGGTCTGGAACTCACATCAGGCATTTTCTCACTGGACACAGGCCTGGAACAACAGCAAGCACTTTTTCACTGGACACAGGTCTGGAACTCACAGCAGGCATTTTCTCACTGGACACAGGCCTAAAACAACAGCAAGCACTTTTTCACTGGACACAGGTCTGGAACTCACAGCAGGCATTTTCTCACTGGACACAGGCCTGCAAACAACAGCAAGCATTTTCTGACTGGACACAGGCCTGGAACACACAGCAAGCACTTTCTTACTGGACACAGGCCTGGAACTCACAGCAAGCATTTTCTTACTGGACACAGGCCTGGAACTCACAGCAAGCACTTTATCACTGGACACAGGCCTGGAACTCACAGCAAGCATTCTCTCACTGGACACAGGCCTGGAAACAACAGCAGACATTTTTCTCACTGGGCACAGGCCTGGAACTCACAGCAAGCACTTTTATCACTGACACAGGCCTGGAACTCACAACAAACACTTTTCACTGGACACAGGCATTTTCTTACAACAAGCACTTTCGCAGACACAGGCCTAGATCTCACAACAAGCACTTTCTCACTGGACACAGGTCTAGAACTCACAACAAGCACTTTCTCACTGAACACAGGCCTGGAGATCTCACAGCAAGCACTTTCTCACTAGACACAGGCCTGGAACTCACAACAAGCACTTTCTCACTGGGCACAGGTCTGGAACTCACAGCAAGCACTTTTTCACTGGACACAGGCCTGGAACTCACAACAAGCACTTTCTCACTAGAACACAGGCCTAGATCTCACAACAAGCACTTTCTCACTAGACACAGGCCTAGACTTTCTCACAACAACTGAAACTCACAGAAAGCATTTTCTCACTGTACACAGGTCTGGAACTCACAACAAGCACTTTCTCACTGGACACAGGTCTGGATCTCACAGCAAGCATTTTTCTCACTGGACACAGGCCTGGAACTCACAACAAGCACTTTCTC
>JAXRKP010003388.1:0-7500 GCA_037039925.1 Doris montereyensis | reverse complement strand
CAACCAGCTCAATGCAATGACACTGTTGCACTTCTACTGTTGGATCTGAGCGCGGCTTTCGATACCGTGGACCACAAAATACTTTTCGCTAGAATGCAACAATGTTTCGGCATCACGGGCATGGCTCTGAAGTGGTTTGTGAGTTATCTTACCGATCGTACCCAGCGAGTCATCATAAATGGCAGTCTTTCATCGGCAGCAAATATCCAATTTGGCGTCTCACAGGGATCAGTCCTTGGTCCGTTTCTCTTTACACTATACACTACACCTCTTAGTGACATCATCACACCCCACAACATTGATCATCATTTGTATGTTGATGATACGCAACTCTACACCCCACTCAGCATGAACAATCACCTAACAACTAAAGAAACAGCCATCATCAACTGTGTGTTAGACATCATGACATGGATGACAGAAAACAAACTGAAATTCAACAATGACAAGACAGAATTGATAACATTTAGAAAAAAAGGAAAGGACATTATATTAAATGAGATGGTCATAAACAATACGACTATATGTAACTGCCATAGCGTTAAAAAATCTCGGTTTCTTCTTTGATGAATTTTTTCACACACATGTTCACATTACTAAAGTTTGTCAAACAATCCATTGTGTCCTTAAAAGCATTTTCTCGTATCCGAAATCTGTTACACAAAGAGACATGTAAAATGCTTGTCCATGCCCTTGTCACAAGCCGTCTTAAGTACTGTAATTCTCTTCTTTATGGGTTGCCAAAAACTTCTATTCATCGATTACAATTACTTCAAAATAAAGCAGTAAGAATTGTAACTAAGACCAAAAAAGTCTGAACATATCACTCCCGTTTTCTGCTCTCTACATTGGCTTCCCGTAGAGAGGAGAATCGTATATAAGATAGCATGTCTCACTTTTAACTGCATTCATGACACTTCCTCCGACTATCTAAAACATCTCCTTAAAGTTCACCACCCCAATCGTCCGCTTAGATCATCACAATCTTTGCAACTAAAAAGAAGCGTCCCTAAGACAAAATTTCTCGAACGTTCTTTCATTTTTTTGGCCCCAGCTATATGGAATTCTTTGTCAGTTAAAACTAGAAATTGTACAACCCTTCCTTCCTTTAAACAATCACTTAAAACAGAGTTGTTCCGCTTCCACGTTCGACTCGCATAATATTTAAGTTATTGGCATTTTCAAAAACCCGTGTTAAGGGTTTGGTGTTTTATTGATGTATGGTACCTTTAACACTGTCATGTATATGTGATTATTCTTAGATCTCTTAGTTTGATTTCTTTAACTATTATTATATTTTTTATATACGGAGACTTTTAAAACTGACTTTTCGACTTATCATGGGGTGTGAGGGGTTGGCACCTGCAACGTGTGTGTGTGTGTGTGTGTATGTATATATGTGTGTGTGTGTGTGTGTGTGTGAGAGAGAGAAAGAGAGAGTGTGTGTGTGTGCACACGCGTGTATAGGATCATCTTGTAATTAGCACATATCGTCATTCAGGTACTGTTCATCTTAATTGTAACAATTTTTCGTGTATATAGATGTCTTGATTTTATAGTAATCTTAAATATAGAGTACATTATGTAAGCTATTATATGATGTATGTCTTAGCCTTTGTACAGCGCACCTGAGCATGACTCTCATGGATAGGGGCGCTATATAAATTTTGCATTATTATTATTATTATTACTACTACGTCTTTGCTCCTATGGGACTTTCATATTGTCTTGTGTCATTACCTTCCCTTCCGACATGCCCTTTGCCTCACTGTTTGTCTTTAACGATGACAAAGCACCGTGAACTGTTATTGCACGATTTTCAGTCAAAACAGAATCATTGGTTTTGCTGAGAAAGAGAAGGAAAAGAAAAGGAAGAAAGATTTGAAGTGTTGTAGCGCATGAAATACGTACTCTGTGCACTCGTAGAGGTATAAACAAAACAACATGGCTACGATAAGGAACAGTGACAAAGGAAATACAACACCAGCGGAAAATTGACACGCAATCGAAAAGATTAAGAATGTAAAGGCAGAAGAACCGGATGGTATACCTGGAGAAGCCAGGAAAAACAAACACAGAGTGTTCCGTTACCATGTTACATAGCCTTTTCACAAAGATCTGGGAAAGGAAGAATTTCCAAATGACTGGAAAGAGGGGCATGTTATCAAATTATCTAAAAAGGGTACCCCAATACGTGCACCAACTACATAGGGATAATGCTACTGTCAGTTCCATGAAATGTTCTCAATAGGGTTATCCTTGAAAGACTTAAAAGGCAATCGATGTACAAATACGAGATGAACAAACAAGATTTAGACAAAATAGATCATGTACTGACCAAATAGCCACATTGCGCGTCATTGTTGAGCAATCGCTAGAGTGGAATTCACCACTATATTATATATCAATCTCATCGACTTTGAGAAAGCATTTGACAGCCTCCATAGATTCTGTTTTGAAACCCCTGCGACATTTTTGAACACTCGTAAAACTGACAAGACTAATACAGAAATCATTTGAAGATATGACTGCGAAAGTAGTATATGCTGGAGAAGTCTCTGAGTCTTTCAGCATCAAGACGGGAATTCATCATGGCTGTCTTCTTTCTCCCTTTCTATTTCTTTTAGCCATCGACTTCCTGGTAAAACTGCTACAGTCGGGAGCAGAAATGGCATTCAATGGACTTTGATAAAACAAGTCAACAACCTAGACTTCCCCAATGATATCTCTTTGCTTTCACACACGCATAAGCCAATGCATCATCTGTGGGACTCAGACTCAACAACAAGAAAACCAAGACTCTTTTGTAACTTTAAAACCAGCAACACTCTGTCAATAACCCTAAAAGGAGAACCACTGGAAAATATGGACAAACTTTATTACCTGGGTCGCATGATTGATGGCAAGGGGAGAATATGTCAAAACCAGGATACAGAAAGCACAATGAGCATATTTAAGCCTTAACATGTATGTTCCAGCAAGAGTTTACCAGAACGAATCAAAGGATAATCAATTCAAATGTCAAGTCAGTGCTAACATATGGCTGAGAACATGGTAAACTAAAAAAAGAACTGCTCTACAAAAAATAAATACAATCATTCATAAACAGATATCTGAGGTGATTTGTCAAACCTATTCTGGCCTGAAGTTATCTCGAACATTAATCTATGGGAAAGAACTGGACAAGTATCAGCTGAGAAAGATTTAAAACGAAATAAATGGAAGTAGATAGGCCACAACACAATAACAAGACACAACCTAACATGGAACCCACAGGGTAAAAATATCGAGGGTTGGCCAAGGGCTACATAGGAGAGAACTGGAGTGAGAGATGAAGAAGATATGGAAATCTATGGAGAGGCTGGCCCAGGAGAGTAGCGATTGGAGATTATTTGTTAATGGCCTATGCTTACCAGCAAGCTAAGATGACAGAAGAACGCCTAACGCACAGTCATGTCGAAATATAACTGTTGAGATTCATGATTTGAAAACGGAACAAAACGTAGACTTATCGTTCATAGTAGAAACATGGTTACATGAATAAGGTGATGAGTGATTGTCAGCTTCATGACGTCACCAGGCTGCAAAGTCACTCTTTTCCATACAAAGAACAAAGAGATGCTATTACAATAGTTCACAAGAAAATGTACCATTGTCGATAAAATGCCGTAAGACTTCTCCTGTTTGTAAAACTTTCGAGTCAATGGAAATGTCTTTAAATAACCATGACAAATTTACTAGAAAATCGCCTAGCCACAGACCACCATCAAGCGCAAGAAATGGGTCAAATGTCACCTATTTTAACCATGAACTAAGCGCAATAATCACCACCTATAACATGCAATGAAATATTTTGATGGGCGATTTTAATATTCACCTCCACTGCCAAACATCATCTGAAACAAAACAAAACTAAAAGCGCTAGAAGAACACCATCTGAACCAACACGTTCAGACGAGCACACATAGACATTGTCACACTCTAGACTGGATCGTATCGAGTGAAAACGTGCAATGTTCACCAGTAATCACCACAGATAAAAACATTTCCGACTAACATTTCTTATATTTCAACATCGGCAGCGGTCTACGAAGGCAGCCAAAACAGCAATTCTACCAGAGTTCAGACAGGATATTACATTTTGAATCATCAAAAAGTGAAAATGTCGTAGATGCTACGAAATTCACTGATGCCACTCCAACCATTTTGGACCGCCATGCCCCTCTAACAGAGAGGAGAGTAAAGGGAAAAAAGCCATCACCGTGGTTTACGCTTGGTGTCAAAATAGCAAACAACGAAAGAGAAAAGCTGGAAGGGAAATGTCAACAAACTCGATTAGCTATTCATAAGGAGCTATACGTGTCTTGCAAAAATAATTATAAAAGGTCATACAGGGCCAAACAAGATTATTTCCAAATAAAAATTAACGGAACCAAGACTCAAAACAATAATATTTTAATCTTTTTTCATTGACAAGATAAACAAAACAGAATTTCGTGAATCGTTCGATCAAAAAAACACTAAACAGGCAGAGCAACAAGATTTCAAAGGGAAGAATTTTCGTGTTTTAAAAAAGTAACTCCTGATAAAATAAAACAGTTAATTTTGCCTCTCCAAACAAAAGCTGTGAACTTCATGCGATACCAACTTTATTTCATTCTTTATCGGTTCCCATTCTACCTTTCGGTGGATAGGTTCAATTTCCCGAGATGATCTTTCTCCAGGATGCCCTGCCCTGGCATTTTCTGTTTCCTTCCAAAAAAGTTAAATTTCTATGCTTCAGTGCCTCTTTATATCTTCTTCCCACTTTCTCCGTAGTCCCTGCCTTTTGGTCTTTTACCTTGGGCTTTAGCGCTGTTACTGGTTTAGCTATTGTACTGTCACTCAGGCTGTTTACATGCCCAAACCATCTCAATTGATTTATTTCTATCTTAGTTTTTATGTTATCTGCTTTGGTTTGATCTCTTATTGTTGTGTTTCTGATTTTGTTTTTATTTTTCCCTACTACTCTTCTTAGATATTTTATTTCAGCTGCCTGTACTCTACTGTATTCTCTACTGTCTAAGGTACAGGTTTCGCTACTATAGCAGAAGGTAGGAAAATAAATGTATTGTATACTGCCATTTTGGTTTTTATTGACAATTCTTGCTTACCTACAAATGCCTTTCCTAGATGGTTATATATTGCACTTGCCTTTGGATTCTCTGGCTTATTTCTTCTCTTAGTTTTTTTTTCTCTGAGTTAATCATTACTTCTAGGTAATTATAGCTTTGAACTTGTTTTAAATTCTCCCTGCTCAATTTCAGATTTTGTGTTTTAGCTTCCCTAGTTACTAGCATTGTTTTGGTTTTCTTTGCATTCACTCTCATTCCTCTTCTATTTAGTTCATTGTTCATTGTTGATATTTGACTGAAGAACGCACTTCTGATTTTCAAACACAACTAAATCATCGGCAAATGAAAGCATTGATACATTTACTGGTTTGAGCTTCCACATATCTACATTCATTTTTTTCATTTTTGAGGATGCCTTTGAGACTGAATCCATAAATGTGATAAACAAAAGAGGGCTTAGGATACAACCCTGTCTTACTCTATATCTACATCAAATTCTGCAGATATATTTCCAGCTACTCTTACAGCACATGTTGGTTTATTGTAAAAACTTTTAATCGCTTCTATTAAATTTTGCTCTACGTTGTGTTCTTTTAAGGAATGCCATAGTTTGTCCGTCCTCATCGTGTCAAATGCCTTTTCTAAGTCAATAAAACACAGGTGTAAGTCAATATTTCTCTGAAGGAATGTTTCTATCATTTGTCTAATTGTAAATATGTGGTCTTGTACAGTAAATCCACTCTGATACTCTTCAAACTGATCATCCACTCTTTTCCTTAGTCTCATTTCCAGTATCCTGGCATATACTTTTCCTGGAACGCTATGTAATGATATCCTCTATAATTTGAGCATTCCATAGTTGATCTTTTCTTATGTATTGGTACTACCGTTCCCTTTTCCAGTCGTCTGGCACCTGTTTGGACTTCCATGCTTGTTGGCATATTGCATGTAGTAGTTTGTCTGCCTCTTTCCTTTTTTTTAATCATTTCTGGATGAATTTGATCTGCTCCTGAGCCTTTCCTCATTTCACTTTTCTTATAGCTGTTTGGATTTCGTCCATTGATATATCTACATCTTGTCTGGATTATCTGTTACTTTTACTAATTGATTTTATTCTTGTTTCACATGTTCTGGAGGGATTACGTAATTGGTAAAAATGCTTTCTCCATGTTTCCATGATTTCCTGTCTTCTTTCATTATTTATCCTTTGGCATTCTTAATTTGTTGTATTGGGCATGCTTCAGTCTTTCTCATGCTCTTCATTGCTTCACAGAATAGCTTTTGATTTCCTTTTGATAGCTTTCTTGAAATCTTTGTCCAAACTTTTCCCATTGTTCCTGCTTTGCTTTCCAACTTCCTCTTTGGTGATAGTTCTTTTATTCACGTAAATCTATCCTCTCCTCTGATCTCTTTGTTTGCAAATACTTTTTTCAAGCATCCTTCTTTTCTTCGATCTGGTCTATTACTTGTGTTTGTCTCGTGTTTGTTCCTATGGAGCTAATATTCCAGTCATTACATTAACTAGCAGCAGCAGCAGCAGCAGCAGCAAAGCAGCAGCAGCAGCAGCAGCAGCAGCAGCAGCAGCAGCAGCAGCAGCAGCAGCAGCAGCAGCAGCAGCAGTAGCAGTAGCAGTAGTATGATCACTTGTAATCATCATCATCATCATCATCATCATCATCATCATCATCATCATTATTATTATCATTTTTATTATTATTATTATTATTATTATCATTTTTATTCTATCATCATTTAATTCCTGCTTTATGTTTCTTTCAGATATTCAAATCCCAAACTCAGAAATCTGCACGTGGTGAATCATGGCGCCAGATTACTACTCAAGACACCCCGATTCGATTCCCAATCCGCGGCAGATTTTCTTGGCCTTCCCGTTCATTAGCTACGAAAATGAATCTAGCGTAGAAGCAGTGTTGGCAAACTACCATTGTATGTCAATTACTGCCTGAAGAATCAGACTTTTCTCCTGGATTAC
The DNA here is from genome assembly GCA_037039925.1 of Doris montereyensis. Lineage (NCBI taxonomy): Eukaryota > Metazoa > Mollusca > Gastropoda > Nudibranchia > Dorididae > Doris > Doris montereyensis. The sequence goes on along the minus strand of JAXRKP010003388.1, from coordinate 393 downwards.
TCGGATTGAAGTTTTCTTACTCAGACTCGCTCCCTGATTACTCGGATTCTGCTCTTATTACTCTCGATTCTGCTCCTGATTACTCGGATTCTGCTCATATTACTCGATTCTGCTCCTGATAACTCAACACACAACAATAAGCATTCCATTTAGTTTACTTTACATGATAAATACGTACTACACAGTGTAAACAGGATCACGTTCTGTATCCATTGCAACAAGACCTTTTGAACGGGCTCAACGAGATGATTAGGTGGGATTTGGAAAGATTCGTCTTGGCTGCAATACATTGGTTATTGTGTTCAGCCCTTGGAATCACTGTTGATTCAGGTTGTGACTGAGGGAAGTGCCATCTCGCCCTGTTGATATGAGATCGATACGCACCATTACAAT
>JAXRKP010003387.1:0-10000 GCA_037039925.1 Doris montereyensis | reverse complement strand
ATAGTAGTAGTAGTAGTAGTAGTAGTAGTAGTAGTAGTAGTAGTAGTAGTAGTAGTACTAGTAGTAGTAGTAGTAGTAGTAGTAGTAGTAGTATTTAGTAGTAGTATTAGTAGTATCAGTAGCAGTAGTAGTAGTAGGCAAAAATATCGAAAAATCAGAACAATAATTCATCAGGAATTACGTCAAAATACATACCAACTACTTGAAATTGACGATGAGAATCAGACCCTGAAAACGCTCTAGTAGTAGTAGTACAGCACAGAAACAACAGACTCAAAGAACAAGCAAAAATTCTTAAGATCAATATCAAAGTTTAAACCCAAACTTACCAATCATAATAGCGAAATTTCGCAAACAAATGTTCAGTAGTAGGTACATCCTAGTAAAGAAACAGCAAATGAGATCGTAGATAGGATTCAATACCGGATTCGAAATTGGTAGTAGTGTTTAGTAAGACAGGATTGTTGAACTACCGCCCAGTATCCCTAAAATATTCTTAGTAGGAGCATAGTAGAACCACCTACTGGTAGACTACCAATAGTAGTAAACACAACTTATATCAACACTAGTCGATAGCTAAATAATAGTTGACCTACTAATCCTTGATTTTAGTAGTAGTACCCCACCAACGCCTCCTCCAAAACTAGAGAATTATGGAATAAGTTATATCCGATAATGAAACAAACAACCAACAGCTCCTGAAGTGGTTTGAGTTGTAGTGGTAGTAATCCTAGAAGGAAAAAATCAGCAACCTTGTAGTATCTGTAGGGCATTTGTAGATCTGAAAAATATGTCCCCTGATACAAATCTTAAACTGTTTGTGGACGACAGCCTGTTGTTTCGAGAAATAACATATGTAGAAAACCTTCAAAGAGATTGGACTGAAGAGTGGCATATGAAATTCCATCCATCAAAGTGCTATGTGATAAAACGAAAGCCAGTCATATATGATTATCCCTCATGCTGTTCTGACTAAGCATATCTGTGAGTCCGTCTCAACAACAACTCCAATGGGATTTATAAATGAAATGATGCCTACCGAGAAAATTAAATCTCAACAGCACTTTAGCAGAATACGCTAGTATGGGATCCACACCACCAATACCAAATTGACCAAATAGATTGTAGCTGGTCAAACAAGGATGCGACTCAGCATTACAGGAACTTAACTGGTCTTCTCTGAAACCCGCCGAGCCTATACATATTTACAAAGCAATAAACAGACACATCAACCGTAGTTATTTTTCTCAACGCAGAATATACTCGCTCAACAAGTCATCACCAGCAAAAATTCATCAACCCACATACCCGGACCAACATTTACAAACACAGCTTTTTCCCTCAAACCATCTGTAATGCCCTGCCAGTATCAACAGCTTATCTGTTGACCAATACAAACGTGAAAGTAGTAGAACATGAACTAGTGTAACACTATATATTCATGTTTTCCCTGATTCTGATTCTGATAGTAGTAGTAGTAGTAGCAGTAGTAGTACATTGTAGTAGCAAATGATTGATTGAAATTTTCCTCATCCACCATACATGGTGATTTTATTGTGAATAGAGAAAACAGCAAGATATGATAAGCCAAAGTGAAAGGGAAGAAGTAAGACCTACCAGTAACACCAACTAACAGCCCACGTAGTAGCAGCGGTCTAGCAGTGAGTACTGAGTATCAAAGCACCATCTGACTAAAGCCTAGCCATTAGATTTTCACCCATCAGCCACTGAGGACAACCAGTTTCACAATACAAACAAAGGCTGCCACAAAACACGCCATTCCTTGAAATTTTCCCCGCCCACCATTGCAGTGATCTCAGGGTGAATTAAGAGGAAATTGCAAGATGAAAGATACGTGAAAGAAGGAGGGGAAAGAAGTAGGACCTACCAGCATCACCCGCCAATCGCACACCATACAAGAGGAGCCACAATGGAGTAAAAAAAAACATGAGTATTTATATACCAGAAAAAAAAGAAACTCCACCAATGTAGACAATACAATACAGACAGAACATCATTTTTGACTACATAAATCATATAACCATGTAGTTCTAATTATAAGCCAACCAAAAAGTCATGATAAGCTGTGATAACAATTTATTAACACACTCAATGAGTCATTTGCTGAAAACATCATATACAAAAAACCAACAAAACAATGTCGTCAATGGATAATAGTTTCAGTCTAATGACCTGCTGAAAACAGCTGAATGATGGTGATAATACAACAACAACATTGTAATCTCGACCAAAGTATTAAAGCATTATGCTGAACACGATTGGCGACTTTTAAATCACATTCATGTGCATACAAATATTTTGTTCATGAGGTTTGTAATTAAGCAATCATGAATGAAGCATGAACAATAAGAGCAGCAAAAAACATAATGACTTTCTAAAAGTGATGATTTCACCAGACATTGCCTTTCAATCATAATCAAACAATCTGAGTTTCTTAACATGGAAAAAACCAAACCCCATAATAAAACAAATAAAAGTCAAATATCAAACATTTCCTCCTTAATTCACTTAGTATGACAGCCACTGAAAAACTAAAAGTACTGCAATGCATAATAAAGCACTTGATAATATAAAACTGATTCTCATTTGAGCAAATAAAATCATTCCCTTGATGTCTTCAAGGTTTATCTCTCCTTGTTACTTCCCCCCCCCCCTTTCATTCCCCAAATCAATCCTTTCATTCCTTATTGTTTTCAAAATCATATTCATCAACAAGCAAAGTGCCCATATCAAACCAATTCAAACCTTCTTTCAAACAAATAATTTAGAGACTCTCAGTCAAAAATGGAATCCTTCCACTAATGACAAGCACCAGGTACATTCCTATCCGCAAGGCTTTTCAGGCTTTCAGTGCCGTCTTTTTACTTGCACGAGCATGAGTTACCACATGAGCATGTGCTGCCACCTGTACAGCCACATTTACACTTGCAGTTTCCAGCTGAAAAGAATAGAGATTCAGAAATGATCAGCTATTTGCTGTAGTAATCGTTGCTTTTGTTTGATCGATTTTTGTTTCTTTTGAAAATAAAATATTAGAAACACACCACAAACATCACAATATTTATGCTGGTTTCTCTTTAAATTGAAGTGTACAAAGAATTTAACAAAGATTTTTTTCACACAATTCAGATACAAGACAAATTAAATCCAAAGTGCAAACAAGTCATTAATAACTTGATCAGTTCTAGTCATTTGTAAAAAATAATCTTCATCACTTAGACTACAGTAGTTTTGCTAGTTAGAATTCTTGTAGTAACAAACTAATTATCATAGATATAAAATTACGATGTAGCAAGGGATTTTCATTTAACAATAAACCTTCCTTTGAGAAATGTATCACTTGAATTAAAATAGAAACATGCAAACTTATGTTCACACAAGAGATCAGTGATGCCACAAATTTAAAAAGAGTTTCCAACACACTCCCCACTAATAAAAAAAAAATTGTATATAGTCCTGTACATATATCACTATCACTCAACACTTTCTTACTATTTACCAAATGATACATAATTTATAATTGGTAGATCAGTTGATGTCATACGTTTTGCAACAGGGATAAAGGAAGAGCATTGGATAGTTACCTGTGCATTTGCAAGGCTTGCATGCACCACATGGGCAGTTGGGCCCACACTGGCACTTGTCTCCACAGCCACAGGGGGTACATTTGCATGCTGTTGTGCAGTTGGCTCCTAGTGAAAAATAACAAAAACACAACATAGTCATTACATGCAATGCAAGCTTGGAGTGACAAATAAGTTATCTGATCCGTGGTTTGCCTCTTTGATTAAAAATCTCATAGCTTTCTGCTCATAGTTTAGTTCATTTACACCTATTCCTCAGACAGGTTTATATTACTTTTGTGAGATAAGCAAGAATCTGGAGCTACTCCTCTTCTCCTTCTCATCTGAAATAGTAGCCGCATTAAAATTCGAATCTGATTCATTCTTTGATTTCATTCTTTAGAACACCATATATAGAGATACTGATGTAGTATTTCCCCTTATAAGATTTGTACATATATACACACAATAAACAGATGTCTACCTTTGCATGTGCCACATGGGCAGTTGCCGCCACACTTGCAATCGTCACCACAGCCGCAGGGAATAGATTTGCAGGCAGAAGTGCAGTTGGTTCCTGGTGTGAAAACAACAACCGTCATCAATCGTGAGTAAAAAAAAAATACATAATAAAATAAAGACGACTTCTTAAGTTCAGGCAAAATTTATTTTAGATGATATGTTTGAATGCTAGCTAAAGAAGTAGAATGAAGTACTCTCCATCACAACAATACATCTTTCCTGTCCTCTTCCATATATTTTATCACAACCAATTTATTTTACCAGAGTCAAGTTATCTCACAATATTAATTAAAAACAAGAAATACATTTCCAACACAAAGGTCAAATACCTTAAGTTATCAGTACGATAATAATAAATATAATAAGATATACATGCCCCAGGACACATTGCAAGGCTATACTAAACAAGTGACAGTAATTTAATGTATTCATAACTGGGAAGAAATGTCTTGTTTTGGGGTTTTGTTTTTCATATTTCCTACCATACATAGAAGATCTGGTACATGTTTAACAGAAACAAAATTACATCAATACCTTTGCAGTCACCACATGGACAGTTGCTGCCACATTTGCATTTGTCACCACAAGCGCAAGGAGCCGTTTTACAGGCTGCGGTGCAGTTGGCTCCTGAAGAGAGGGAATAAAAATCTTCAGTTTTAAGCCTGGATTATAATAAAGACAATTTACTTCTAGACTATCGGGCAAATATATTTTATGTTAAAACATTTTAAAGATTTCTGTCCTACTCGTTTCCATGTTTTTACTTTTTCTTATCTTTTCCCTTTACTTCAATCTGCTTGTTGTCATTATGATCAAAGTCAAAATTTGAAGGCTCAAAATTCATCCACATAATTTCATCCACCGCCTTTATGCTCACATAAAATGTTTCTTTCTTTTTTATTTTGTTTAAGTGTCTTTTGGGTTTTTTTTTATTTCCTAGGAATTCACCTTTGCAGGTGCCACAGGGGCAGTTGCCTCCACACTGGCATTTGTCACCACAAGCACAGGGGTTAGTTTTGCAGGCAGCAGTGCAGTTGGCTCCTGGATCAAGAAAAAAAAAGATCATGAGCATGCTTTGAACTAAAGGGCAAAGCCTCTTTACTTTCACACTTTCGGAAGAATGATTCATCCTGCCCCACCAAATACCAAATTTTCCATTTCTACTATTAAATGTTGTAACCTGTCTGCTCTTCAACAAATCATACTATTTTGTTTTGCTTTGATTAATTGTAGTTTCAGTACCTATTTTCTAAAGAATGTTTGATGCATTTGTTCAAAGTATCTTAACATTTGCCATTAAAGGTATAATAAAGAAAAACAATATTTCACATTAAAGATATCTCTCTATGCAAGTTAATATTTTATCATATCAGTGAAGATAACATCTGATCAGGTTTTATCCGGCTTATTCGTTTGTCTTAAATTGTACACTCAAAAGCAAGAATCTTGAAGAGTTTTGCTTTCCCTGAGTAGTAAGCATTCACACAAAAATAAAGACTAAATTCATGAGAAAGATACAGGTTTCCCTTCACTTAAGAAATGTAGTAAACATATCTATACCTATGCATGTGCCACAGGGGCAGTTGCTTCCACACTGACAGTTGTCACCACAGGCGCAGGGAGCAGATTTGCAAGCTGAAGTGCAGTTAGCTCCTGGGACGAAAAAGAAAAAAAGAAAATAACATGAACTGTCAGTCATGAAAACACTAAAGATTCTCACTGTTTAGAATAAATTATATTGATTCATTATGCTCTAAAGTGTTTGATGTTATTAACATTTTTAATCCCTTTCAGCTTTCAAGTTTCTACATTTTTCTCTTACGCCACGTGTAAAAGGATCCTAAATATTTTGTTGGTAATAAAAATATAAATCTTTAAATACAGAATATATGCATAATATACAATTTGATTCTGTAAGTAATAAAATTATGTCATATCTCTGAATAGACCACTACAGCAAATGTTCACCCGTATTCATATGAAGAGACATTTGTTTCTTTTCTTTTTTGTCTCTTCACTTCTCTAAACATTTGATCCTAAAGATTCTATATATATAAAAAAAAAATTTGAATAATTAAAATCTACTCCTAAAACGTCGGTGAATTGAAATTGAGAAATGCAAGTCATACAGATCTAGCATGGAGATTTATAGAACTCTTTAGCAGTAATGAACTACAATGTGGAATTTTGGAACTGCCCATTCCATAAAGCAGCGTTGTATGACAAAATGTTCAAAATTAGGACCTTCCTTCTATGAAGCCTTCCTTTAAAAAAAGTGTCATTTCACATCATGCAGCGAAACTAATGAATCATTACAGTTATCTCTTCCTTAGGATGTTGCAGTCTCATCTACACATCAAACTTAACAGTCACACGCTTATCTAAAATGTATCATGCAATGATATTTTCTTTAACTTTAACTATTACACAAGCTACATGAAATCAATGTATCATACCTTTGCAGGTGCCACAGGGACAGTTGCCTCCACACTGGCAGTTGTCGCCACAAGCGCAGGGTTTAATTTGCAGGCAGCAGTGCAGTTGGTTCCTACAGGCAAAAAAAATAAAATTATTAATCAAATATCATTAAAAAATTCCTTCCTTTTTTGTATCATGCAATGATATCTTCTTTAACTTAACTATTACTGTTACACAAACTACATGAAATCAATGTATCATACCTTTGCAGGCGCCACAGGGACAGTTGCCTCCACACTGGCAGTTGTCGCCACAAGCACAGGGGTTTAATTTGCAGGCAGCAGTGCAGTTGGTTCCTACAGGCAAAAAAAAAAAAAATTATTAATCATATATCATTAAAAAATTCCTTCCTTTTTTGTTCAGACTAATATCACATATGTTTAGTTATCACCTGCTGAAAATACCGGTTTTTTTTTTAATGGAATAAGAACTAGTCCCCTATGCTGAACATTAACACACACTTTATTTTTCAGGACATGAAGATGACAAGGTGGGAAACAAATCAATTAAGATAGATTAAAAAATAACAACCCGTTCAAAAAAAAAAAAAAGGAAAATTTAGTTTATTTCAGTTTAATTGAAATTTGCCCTGTCCACCATACGCGGTGATCTCAGGGTGAACTAAGAGGAGGCAGCAAGACAAAAGATAAGTGAAAGAGCGAAAGGAAAGAAGAAGAACCAACCAATAGTTCCTGCCAAACGCCCACAACAAACGGAAACCTCTTTTAAGGAAACCAACCATACAACCAGACGAACTACAATTTGAATTTGACAGGACATTAAGCCTTATAAATATAAGTGGAATAAAAATAAACTAATCCATCAATCCATCTATAGAACGATCTTCCTGATAACAGAGACAACAGACACACCTTCCTCTTTGTATATATCTTAACAAGGGAGATGTCAAAGAAATGATACCATTTATAAAACAAAAACAGTCCTACCTTTGCAGGCACCACATGGACAGTTGGCCCACAATCACAGTTGTCACCACAGCCACATGGGCTGGATTTGCATACAGCGGTGCAATTTGAGCCTAGGGAGAGAACGACAAAAACAATTAATATGGTCCGCCAGGCAAACGATGGAGAAAAGTTCAAGTACATGATCGCTCCCACCCATTTGTCGTCAACACCCTCCCCTCCACCGCCACTTTGGATGAAGTATCTTGTCATTCCCAACTCTGCTCCTTTGTGAAATAATGCATTCTACTTACTAATATTAAAAGGTTACTTTGTACAGTGCATTACGAATCTAGAAAAAGGAAATTCCACTAACAAAAACAAGACTTCAATGGAATGATCTGTTATGATTTACTTTCAATATGGTATCACAAAGAACACATGAAATCAACGTATCAATACCTTGGCAGGCGCCACAGGGGCAGTTGCCTCCACACTGGCAGTTGTCACCACAAGCACAGGGGTTAGACTTGCAGGCAGCAGTGCAGTTGGTTCCTACAGGCAAAAGAAATCAATTATAAATCAAACATTATAACAATTCTTTAGAACTTACACACTCTCTCTCTCTCTCTCTCTCTCTCTTCCTTTAGGCTAAGGTCATAATAATATGATAACTATCAACTACTGAAAACCCTTTGTTAGAGGAATGTGGATTGGTTTCTTGAAATGAACTTCAACACACACTTCATTTCCAACTGGAGAAATAGGAAAATGTTAAAAAAACAAAAACAAAACAAAGAATGTTTCTAAATCTAGAGGAAACCAACCATACACCTACAAAAGCGCCTATTTTTCCATTAACAATTAATATAATGGATTATAAGTAATGTCAATTTTAAAGCAGTCCTACCTTTGCATGAACCACATGGACAGTTGGCCCCACAATCACAGTTGTCACCACAGCCACATGGGTTGGATTTGCATACAGCAGTGCAGTTGGAACCTAAGGAGAGAAAGGCAAAATCACAAGGTTGCCAAGTAAGCACGGAAATAATGACAAACTACATCAAAGGTTCCACATTCAATTTGAATCCCAATTCTAAATATGTCTCTTCCCTCCATGCACAAATAATAAGCTAGGGAAAAAATAAATAAATACAAAGCATCTTCAACACTCCACAAAATGATTTCCAATATTTCCAATACACAGTATAAGACAAGTTACATGAAATCAACGTATCAATACCTTTGCAGGCACCACAGGGCAGTTGCCTCCACACTGACAGTTGTCACCACAAGCACAGGTGTTGGATTTGCAAGCAGCAGTGCAGTTAGTTCCTACACGAAAAAAAGAAAGAAGAAAAATATGATATACACATCATCAGAATAACAAGGAATTCAAGGGTTTTTCTTCATTGACATTCAATTCATATTATGTGGTCAACACAAAATACAGCCCACCCCCCCACCCCCAAAGAAAAAAGAAACTCTCCATAGTCCAAATACTTCAGAAGCCACCATTACACAGGATAAGTAACTACATGAACTCCTCCCTCCCTTTTCCCCAACCCACCAATCTATGATCCTTCATTAGACGTTTTCTTACATCATATCCTAAGAAACTGCATTTATTAATATTACAATGCAAAATAATATACTGTCAATACAAGGTTACATGATTATCATCATTTGTTTTAAAACAATAGAAAACTAACATCCTCAATCAATCTGTAGAATAGTGTACACACAGTTCTACTATTCAAAGACAACAAGACACAACTCCTTTTAACATTTCTCTAATAATTACAACAATTCTAAAAGAGGCCTACCTTTGCAGGCACCACATGAACAGTTGGCCCCGCATTCACAGTTGTCACCACAGCCACATGGGTTGGATTTGCATACAGTAGTACAGTTGGATCCTGAAGAAGGACAAGGAAGAAGATATAAAAAGTCAGTCAACCAAGTAAGTAATGGAGAAAGCATTCAATCTTTAGCAAAGATTTTCTCTCTCCATGGACCAAGTTTTTTCATTTCCTTTAGATACAAACAGATGCTTATTCTACACTCTCATATATGTATATGCATACAAATGGGCATAGAGATAACACAAAATAAATTTAAAAAGCAACAACAGCAAAACAAACTGAAAAGCGAAAACACAAACTGAAATTTTAAAAGCGAATAATATATCTAGATTTAGGAACCATTAAAACTGACTGGGATAAAAAACACGCAAGTTTAGGAACTAATCCCTTAAAACTGACTCATCCCGAACAATTCTTTACAAAGGTATAGATTGCGTGTAAGACTACTAACTAAGAAACAAATTGCATCATCATCTTAACAGTACCATACAAAGATCAAATTTATTCAAACCTTTTCAAGCCCTACTTTAAATAAACTTCCAGTTCACAAATCACGACACACATTTTTATAAATACCTTTGCATGTGCCACATGGGCAGTTTGTGCCACACTGGCAGTTGTCACCACAGCCACAGGGGGATGA
>JAXRKP010003386.1:0-15120 GCA_037039925.1 Doris montereyensis | reverse complement strand
ATGGTGTTGACAACGATTCTAGTCACATTATAATAATATCATCTATTGATCATAAATCCCAGATCTAGCGTTTACATGATGAAATGTATAGTGCTCTCTTTATTCAAAGTAGACAACATTGTAACAACATTTGTAAACATTAATTTGTTATTATTTAACATTTCAACATGAATGGAGAACGCTTTTTAATTCAGAACAGGAATACGGATTTGGGTAGCAAGTCTAGATCTAAATCTAGATCTATACATGTTTTAATATCTTATAGGTCTAGATATATACAGTCTAGAATATAAGTAATATAATATTCACATTTACAGACCCCATTCGAACTAATGATCTATCTTAATCTAAGCATATCTTTATGCTGATATGGAAAATATAGAGCAAGATAGGAACTCTGTCATAGCTACATTTACGTTTTGTGTTGTCTCATGCAACCAACAGCTTGGAATCGAGATCTACATGTAGATTCTAGATCTAGACGTTTCGAGATCTAAATATAGAATCTAGGGCATCTACATGTGGCTTTAAGAAATAAAGCTCTGTTGGGAATGACAGATCGGAATGAATATCTTTTAAATTGTCCATTTAATAGTCGAGTGGTGTAATCTTGATATCAAGAATAAATTCTAAAGTCAGAGCACTAGCTAGTGTATGCTGAAACCTACTGAATGCACTGAGACCTAAACGTCTCTCTATCCATATCCTGTTTGTCCCCTTTCAGGAACATAGGCCTAGTGTATTCTGTTTTCTCAAATCATCAGCTTTTGTGCTATCAGCCATTGAATGAGCATTCACGTCTATGCTGTTAATTTTATTCAATGCGAGCTGTGACAAATTGAGGACGTAACTGAAGATGATATACTAAGTTCATTATTGATCGTTTTGGGTTTGAGAGTACGCTTTGTAAATGAAACTATTAATAATGACAATGATTGGACAATATATACCACCTAACAAGAAGCTGTTGTTATATAGTTTTATTCCAACTTCCACCTTAAATTAAGTCATGAATCTACAATTTAAACTATCTTTTTGTCCAATATTTAAAGAAAAAATGGACTACCGAACGCTTCTCAAATGGCTAAATTGCTCGCGTATATATAGAGTGGGTTGGTATAGTAAAATGGTCACCAGTTATTGTGTCCTCATTAACTTCAGATACATATTTCTTATTGGGGGTTGTATGCTGTTATGAGAGAAAGGGGCAATTTTTCAGTCATTAAATGTAGGTACATACAACATGAAAAGTCGACGTAGGTACATACAGTCACTATGTTATTTTATGGCTATATGGTATAGATTGGAACAATGGATACAAAGACAAGGTAGATTAGACACATTTGATGAAACATACAAAGGTGTGCTGCAGACTTTTGATTTAATATGATTTTACCCATATCCACGACTAAGGCGATATCGGGGTTTTTAGTAGGATTTTTAATTTTGCCGAAACTGCCCTGTAAACAGCCAAGGGATCTTTAAGGTACACAGAGTGTTATGATCTGCACACAGATAATATGCGATGGCAAGAAGAAGAAAATAAACTTATTATTTGGTGTAAAATGGGGCGTTTGCTACGACTCAGCTCGTGCTAGCTTGACGACACACCGCCTGCATACCGCATCCTGGTGGCTTTCGTAGCGAAACATCGCAAGTTCTTTAACTGCATCGTATTGCGTTTATGGGGCGTAGCAAAGGTCAAACGACCTACTAGCCTGACATGATATATGATACAATATAACAAATTAATGTAATGCCACTTCTGCAGCATCAGTGGTAGTAGTACATGTAGTAGTAGCAGGAGTAGTAGCAGTAGTAGCAGTAGTGGTAGTAGTAGTAGTAGTAGTAGTAGTAGTAGGAGTAGTAGTAGTAGTAGTAGGAGTAGTAGTAGTAGCAGTAGTAGTAGTAGTAGTAGTAGTAGTAGTAGTAGTAGTATTAGTAGTAGTAGCAGTGATAGCTGCAATACTAGTAGTAGCAGCAGCAGCAGTAGTAGTAGTATTAGTAGTATTAGTAGTATTAGTAGTTGTAGTAGTAGTAGTAGTAGTAGTAGTAGTAGTAGTAGTAGTAGTAGTAGTAGTAGTAGGAGAAGCTTATAGCATCGTGGTAGTAGTACATGCTATGGTAGTAGCAGGAGTAGAAGCAGTAGTAGCAGTAATAGCAGTAGTAGTAGCAGTAGTAGTAGTAGTAGTAGTAGTAGCAGTGATAGCAGCAATACTATTAGTAGCAGCATAGTAGTAGTAGTAGTAGTAGTAGTAGTAGTAGTAGTAGTAGTAGTAGTAGTAGTAGTAGTAGTAGTAGTAGTAGTAGTGGTAGTAGCAGTAGCAGTAGTAGTAGTAATTGAGTCATGTAGGTGTTGTAGCGAGCGTATTTCATGACATTGTACCGTACTCTACGGGAGGGAACTGCGCTGTGCTTCTTCTCCACACTCATGTGTGAATGAGTGCCGAGCTATAGGAAGAGAAAAATCTTATCAGAGCGTTCGTACGAAGCGCCTAACATCTTGATGCACTGTATGCTCCCTGAGGAGTTGAGACGGACTTAAGATGAAATTGTCGGCTATGAATAATGTACAGACGTGGAGCCTGCATCTTTATAACGCATTTAGTAGTAGTAGTAGTAGTAGTAGTAGTAGTAGTAGTAGTAGTAGTAGTAGTAGTAGTAGTAGTGCTAGTAGTGGTAGTAGTAGTAGTAGTAGTAGTAGTAGTAGTAGTAGTAGTGGTAGTAGTAGTGGTAGTAGTGAATAATGTACAGACGGGGAGCCTGCATCTTTATAACGCATTTAGTAGTAGTAGTAGTAGTAGTAGCGAGTAGTAGTAGTAGTAGTAGTAGTAGTAGTAGTAGTAGTAGTAGTAGTAGTAGTAGTAGTAGTAGTAGTAGTAGTAGTAGTAGTGGTAGTAATGGTCGTGATAGAGGCGGTACTGGTACTCGTAGTATGAGGAGAACATGATATCGTTGTCGTTGTAAATATATCGGAGCAGGTTATAGTAGGTAGGCTCTATGAGCAATGTCCTTTTTTTTCATTGACAGCCACCGCACATTGTTTGCTTTCTTCTTCTTTTTTGTGTGGGGGGGGGGGGGCGGTAATAAGACGGTGACCAAGCTATTAAAGTTAATGAACATCTAGCTACAACCCTCACATTTCACTTAAAAACCTATTGGTGCAGGGATGAGATAATGGCGTAAATTCGATTGCATTGCTTGAATATTTTGGAGATTCTTTTGTTATTTGGTTTAATATATCACATCTATGAGTCTTTGTTTCTGACATTGCTTGAAACCGTGTATTTTATCTTTAATTTACATGCTTTGCCACCTCCATTAATCAGCATTCAATAATTTGATGGTTGTACTATCTTCGTTGATGTTACTCAGTCTAATTTAAAAAAACAACCCATCTTTCATTTAATTATTTCAAAGTTAAACAACACGTGACAAGGACGACCGACAGCGTAACGACTTAAACATTTTCAGGAGGAATATCATATTATGCAGAACTGACAAATTTAGACGTTAACGTTCTACCTGCGACTTGAAAAAGACTAATGTGTCCGTAAACCTACACAGTGAAAAGCTATATCCCACTAGATCTAGTAAAAAAAAACCCAAAATTAATTTAAGAAACAAACAAGGCAGAAAAGGAACTAAAAATAACATTTCAAAATGAAATTATGGAATATTCGGGTACTGTAATCGTAAGGGATGGAGATGTCACCATGAAATTAAAAATGATGTCTTGCAAAAGCGAATTATCTTTGGTGGGTGCTACTATTGAAATATACGTCATGTTTCTGAGAGCACTGATGCAAATCATGGACATGAACTAAACAAGACAGCAGAAGAGTCAATCAACTTCTTTCTTTCTTTATCAGTTCCCATTCTACTTTTCGGTGTATGGGTTCAGATGCCCGAGATGATCTTTTCTCCAGGATGCCCTGTCCTGGCATTTTCTGTTCCTTCTAAAAAGTTAAATTCCACATGCTTCAATGGCACTTTTATATATTCTTCCCAATTTCTCCGAGGTCTGCCTTTTGGTCTTTTACCTTGGGCTTTTGCTGTATACTGATTTAGCTATTATATTGTCATTCATGCTGTTTACATACCCAAAACATCTCAATTGATTTGTTTTTATCTTGGGTTTTATGCCATCTGGTTGGTTTGATCTCTTATTGTTGTGTTTCTGATTTTATCTCTTTTAGTTTTCTCCTACTACTCTTCTTAGGTATTTCATTTCAGCTACCTGCACTCTACTGTATTCTCTACTGTTTAAGGTGCATGTTTCGCTGCCATAGAGGAGTGTAGGACAATAAACTGTATTGTATACTGCCATTTTGGTTTTTTGTTGACAATTCTTGCTTACCTACAAATGCCTTTCCTAGATGGTTTATATATTGCACTTGCATTTTGGATTCTCTGGCTGATTTCTTCTCTTAGTTTTCCCTCTGAGTTAATCATTACTCCTAGGTAATTGTAGCTTTGAACTGGTTTTTTAAATTCTCCCTGCCCAATTGAAGATTTTGTGTTTTAGCTTCCCTAGTTACTAGCATTGTTTTTGGTTTTCTTTGCATTTGCTCTCATTTCCTCTTTTATTTAGTTCATTGTTCATAATGTTGATATTCGACTGAAGAGTCACTTCAAGATTTTCCAAACAGAACTAAATCATCGTAAATAAAAGCATTGATACATTTACTGGTTTGAGCTTCCACATACCTACATTCAATTTCTACATTTTGAGGACGCCTTTGCGACTGAATCCATAACTGTGATAAACAAAGGCAATCAACTCATTTGAGGAAAAGCGTTGTTGAATGCTTCTAAGGTTACCAAAATTTAAAACAAAAAATGTCTCAATGATGAAAAAGAAAAACAATTATCTGAGCACATGGTAATTAGGTAAAGCAGAGTTCAGTCAATGTCTTTACGACTCATAGAGCCGTAGGTGTCCCGGTTTCTTTAGCGTGAAGCTGAAAGAGGCGGCATTATTTAATGACATCCTGGACAAGACACTAGACTGTCACATGTTTTTACTCCAAGGTGGTACTGACACATATTTTCACCTGGGTCGAGCAGGCAAATGCATGGTAGGTGTCTTTCCCAAGGAATGCAATATCAGATTTAGCATTGCTAGGATTTGAACCCGAGGAATTCATGATCCCAAGTCTGCAGCCTAATCATTTAACTAGCGACGCCAGACTTTGAGCGTATAAAGAGTCACATAGGCTGGAAAAATAATATTTCTGAAATAGTTTCAGGAAAACGTGTCAAGGGACGTCCGAAAGAGCACAAGTCACGAAGCTACGGACAACTACTGGAGACAAGGTTTGTCACTGAGACATGACGCATGTCACAGGAACGAACTGCATTCAGACGGGCTGTCAGCAAAGCTGCGCTCTAAACCCTGAAAAAACAAACAAACAAAACCACATACAACTTAAAAAAAAGAAGAAATATGTAAACGCCAAGAGTTTTAATCAAAATGCCTAATGCACAAAAGCAAAATGAAGAGATTAATCTCGTTCAAAGTGCTTGCAAACGCGCGACAGAACAAGTTTTCCAGAATTTCCCTTCACCCGGTTGGCTTCTGTTGTTCGTTTACGATTAGCTTTATCGGCGCTCAGGTGGTAAAGTATAAGGACATGAAACAATAAAATAGCCCCACAGGAAAACAATACAAGACAAATACGGAGAAACAGGTATAAAAAACTGGTGATAAAGTACGGCTAACATGGGAACATTTGTTTGTTGCATTGATAGAAACGAGTGACGACAGAAACATTTAGAATCTTCAAACTATCTTATGGTGCAGGTGTTATTGTTGTAACCAACATTGTGCACAAACTCTCAAAAGAAGTTTACTGGATTAAATCTGAAACATTCACTGGACTTTTTCTTTCTTTTTCTCTTTTCTTTCTATCCTTTGATCTTTGTTGTTCTTTGACCACGTACAAGACTGATTCAACGTTAAGGTGTCCATTTTGATAACAGTGTCCTTGACAGTCTAGATGACCATGTCTCAACAACGAGGTGAGATTGTGGACCGTGTCCATGACTGTTTGGATGGCTATGTGTATGTGTATGACGGTATCAACGATACGATGATCATTCTCATAACTGTGACCATGGCTGCTAGATGACCATGTACAAGCCTGTATCAATGGTGATGTGAGATTCAATGGACCGTGTTCATGACTGTCAGCGAATAGGTGACCATTTAAATGACTGTGTCCATGACTGTCTAGATGACCATGCATAAGATTGTCAGCGATTAGGTGACCATTTAAATCACCGTGTTCATGACTGTCTAGATGACCATGTATAAGGTTGTCAGCGAATATGTGATCCACCTAAATGACTGTGTCCATGACTGTCTAGATGACCATGTATAAGATTGTCAATGAATAGGTGACCATCTAAATGAATGTGTCCATAACTGTCTAGATGACCATGAATAAGACTGTCAGCGAATAGGTGAAGCCATCTAAATGACTGTGTCCATGACTGTCTAGATGACCACGAATAAGACTGTCAGCGAATAGGTGATCATCTAAATGATTGTGTCCATGACTGTCCAGATGACCACGAATAAGTGTCCACTGTCAGCGAATAGGTGATCATCTAATTAACTGTCAGATGTCCCATGACTGTCTACTGATGACCATGAATAAGACTGTCAGCGAATAGGTGATCATCTAAATGATTGTGTCCATGACTGTCTAGATGACCACGAATAAGACTGTCAGCGAATAGGTGATCATCTAAATAATTGTGTCCATGACTGTCTAGATGATCATGAATAAGACTGTCAGCGAATAGGTGATCATCTAATTAACTGTGTCCATGACTGTCTAGATGACCATGAATAAGACTGTCAGCGAATAGGTGATCATCTAAATGATTGTGTCCATGACTGTCTAGATGACCACGAATAAGACTGTCAGCGAATAGGTGATCATCTAAATGATTGTGTCCATGACTGTCTACATGATCATGAATAAGACTGTCAGCGAATAGGTGACCATCTAAATGATTGTGTCCATGACTGTCTAGATGACCACGAATAAGACTGTCAGCGAATAGGTGATCATCTAAATGATTGTGTCCATGACTGTCTAGATGACCATGAATAAGACTGTCATTTACGGTTAGTTCCTTCAAGGCAATTTAGTCTCACAGATGACTGTATCCCAGTTTCTGAACCGTGATGTGGAATAAGTGACAGTAATGACCTCATGCAGGGATGCTAGTTTGATGGAGGCTTCTACTTCCAAACTAGTGCTAGGTGACCATTTAAATGTCTGTGTAAATGACTGTCTAGATGACCATAACGTCCCATGATTGTATCAACGATAAGGTGATCATTTAAATGACAATGTACATGGCTGATTGGAAAGAATGTACATGGTTGTATCAACGATAAGGGGGCCATTTAAATGACAATGTACATGGCTGTTTGATGGAAATGTACATGGTTGTATCAACGATAAGGTGGCCATTTAAATGACAATGTACATGGCTGTTTAGAAGATAACGTCCATGGTTGTATCAATGATAAGGTGATCATTTAAATGACAATGTACATGGCTGTTTGGAAGATAATGTACATGGTTGTATCAATGATAAGGTGATCATTTAAATGACAATGTACATGGCTGTTTGGAAGATAAAATGACAATACATGGTTTTGGAAGAAAATGTACATGGTTGTATCAAATGACAATGATAAGGTGATGATTTAATGATGACAATGTACATGGCTGTTTGGACGATAATGTACATGGTTGTATCAACGATAAGGTGATCATATAAATGACAATGTTCATTGCTATTTGGACGATAATGTACATGGTTGTATCAACGATAAGGGGACCATTTAAATGACAATGTACATGGCTGTTTGGCAGAAAATGTACATGATTGCATCAAAAATAAGGTGATGATTTAAATGACAATGTACATGGCTGTTTGGAAGAAAATGTAATCAACGATAAGGTGATCATTTAAATAAATGTACATGGCTGTTGGAAGATAATGCATATATGGTTGTATCAACGATAAGGTGATGGTTTAAATGACAATGTACATGGCTGTTTGGACGATAATGTACATGGTTGTATCAAAGATAATGTACCATTTAAATGACAATGTACATGGTTGTATCAAAGATAAGGTATTCAATGACAGTGTACATGGTTGTATCAAAGATAAGGTGTTCATTTAAATGACAGCGTACATGGTTGTATCAAACATAGGGTGTTCATTTAAATGACAGTGTACATGGTTGTATCAAACATAGGGTGACCATTTAAATGACAGTGTACATGGTTGTATCAAAGATAGGGTAACCATTTAAATGACAGTGTACATGGTTATATCAAAAAGATAGGGTGACCATTTAAATGACAGTGTACATGGTTGTATCAAACATAGGGTAACCATTTAAATGACAGTGTACATGGTTGTATCAAAGATAGGGTAACCATTTAAATGACAGTGTACATGGTTGTATCAAAGATAGGGTGTTCATTTAAATGATGACAGTGTACATGGTTATATCAAAGATAAGGGTGTTCATGTAAATGACAGTGTACATGGTTGTATCAAGCATAGGGTGTTCATTTAAATGACAGTGTATCAAAGATAATGTATTCATTTAAATGACAGTGTACATGGTTGTATCAAAGATAAGGTATTCATTCAAATGACAGTGTACATGGTTGTATCAAACATAGGGTGTTCATTTAAATGACAGTGGCATTTAAATGACAGTTGTATCAAACATAGGGTGACCATTTAAATGACAGTGTACATGGTTGTATCAAACATAGGGTGACCATTTAAAAATGACAGTGTACATGGTTGTATCAAAGATAAGGTAACCATTTAAATGACAGTGTACATGGTTGTATCAAACAGGGTGACCATTTAAATGACAGTGTATGGTTATATCAAAGATTGTTCATGTAAATGACAGTGTTGGTTGTATCAAACAAATGATTTAAATGACAGTGTACATAGTTGTATCAAAGATAAGGTGATTCATTTAAATGACAGCGTATCAAAGATAAGTTGTTCATCAAATGACAGTGTACATGGTTATTCATTTAAATGACAGTGTACATGTAGTTGTATCAAACATAGGGTGTTCATTTAAATGACAGTGTACATGGTTGTATCAAAGACGAGTTGATTCATTTAAATTACAGTGTACATGTTGTATCAAAGATAAGTATTCATTCAAATGACAGTGTACATGACTGTATCAACGATTAGGTGACCATTTGAATGACTGTGTCAACGATAAGGTGTTCATTTAAATGACCGTTTGGAATGACTGTATCAATGGTTGTTCATTTAAATGACAGTACATGACTGTATCAACAACTAGTTGACCATTTAAATTACCATGTGCCAATGACCGTTTAACTACCAGGTGACTGTATCAACGATTAACCATTTGCATGACTGTATCAACGTCTAGGTGACCATTTAAATGCCTGTGTCAATGGTTGCTTGGATACGACGTACATGACTGTATCAACAACTAAGTGACCATTTAAGTGTCTGTGTCAAAAGGGTGCGTGTATAACGATGTGCATGACTGTATCAACGACTAAGTGACCATTTAAGTGTCTGTGTCAATGGTTGCTTGGATAACGATGTATGACTGTATCAACGACTAAAGTGACCATTTAAGTGTCTGTGTCAATGGTTGCTTGTATAACGATGTACATGACTGTATCAACGACTAGGTGACCATTTAAGTGTTTGTGTCAAACGGTTGCTTGTATAACGATGTACATGACTGTATCAACGACTAAAGTGACCATTTAGTGTTTGTGTCAATGGTTGCTTGTATAACGATGTACATGACTGTATCAACGACTAAGTGACCCTTTAAGTGTTTGTGTCAATGTATCAACGACTAGGTTTTAAGCTGTGTCAAACGATAACGATGTACATGATGTATCAACGACAAAGTGACCCTTTAGATGTTTGTGAAATAAGCGGTTGCTTGGATAACGGCTGTGTATCAACGACTAGGTGACCATTGCTTGGATAACGATTGCTTGGATAACGATGTACTGTGTATCAACGACTAGTGACCATTTAAGTGCCCGTGTCAATGATTGCTTGGATAACGATGTGTATGACTGTATCAACGACTAAGTGACCATTTAAGTGTCTGTGTCAATGATTGCTTGTATAACGATGTACATGACTGTATCAACGACTAAGTGACCATTTAAGTGTCTGTGTCAATGGTTGCTTGTATAACGATGTACATGACTGTATCAACGACTAAGTGACCATGTAAATGCCTCTGTCAATGGTTGCTTGTATAACGATGTACATGACTGTATCAACGATTATGTGACCATTTAAATGACTGTGTCAATGGTTGCTTGTATAGCGATGTACATGATTATATCAATGACTAAGTGACCATTTAAATGGCTGTGTCAATGGTTGCTTGTATAACGATGTACATGACTGTATCAGCGATTATGTGACCATTTAAATGACTGTGTCAATGATGGCTGCTTGGATAACGATGTACATGATTATATCAATGACTAAGTGACCATTTAAGTGTCTGTGTCAATGGTTGCTTGTATAACGATGTACATGATTATATCAATGACTAAGTGACCATTTAAGTGTCTGTGTCAATGGTTGCTTGGATAACGATGTACATGATTATATCAATGACTAAGTGACCATTTAAGTGTCTGTGTCAATGGTTGCTTGGATAACGATGTACATGATTATATCAATGACTAAGACCATTTAAGTGTCTGTGTCAATGGTTGCTTGGATAACGATGTAACTTACTGTATCAACGACTAAGTAGGATTTAAAGGAGGGCGGGTTCTGGGAATGCCATTTTTTTATTATCGAAAATGGGACAAATCCTAGTCTATCATACTAGTGGATAGAGCAGTTCATTCCCGTCATAATGATATCACAAAAGAAGCTTATTATCATTTCTTTGAATCTATACGAATTGTTTTGAAACGATACAGGCCTATCTTTCAACATAGCTATTATACAGTAAAGCCCGAAATATTATCTAAAGTACCTCAAGTTGGTAGTCATTTTGATCGCCACAATGAACCCTATCCAAAACAACCTTTATTTTAGGATCTATCATGAATATTGCCTTAGATCGGTTGGAAGATACGGAACATATTCCGCACACCTATTATCAAAGGCACCATCTCAAAATGAGTAAAAAGGTGCTGGTGCACTTGGGCGCAGTGTCAATAGAGAAGTAGTTGAGAGCCTCTCAATGATACATGATGTTTTCAAGTATTATCCTACTCTTTTCTTGGATTTATGGGAGAAAAATGTATTCAAATAACAAAAAATAAGAAAAATACGATTTTCTCCAAAATATCTTTTGTTCATTATTACCTATTTACTTTTTAAGAATTTCGAACATTATTTTTCATGAAAGTTGGTATGCACGATGAGTGGTGGAAAACAAAAGAAATGATCTGATGCTGTTTTGATATGTATTATAGTTTTCGAAAAATTGAATGTTTTGTACACAATTTTTGTATAATTTTGGATGTTCATCATGTGTTATATTCAATAATTTCATAAAATCAAAACTCACAAATGAAAAAAAAATCCGATCTAATGAAATTTTAGATATTGTATTAAAGAAAGGTGTGCGCCATGTTTGAAAGAAATTTGTCTAAAAATGAAAAAATCTATCGATATTGAACTTAAGTTAAATTGATAAGGTACAAACGGGAAACTTTCACTCCTTGACCCACCCCTCCCTTAAGTACCTGTGTTTGGTTGCTTAGATAACGATGCACATGACTGTATCAACGACTAAGTGACATTTAAGTGCCTGTGTCAATGGTTGCTTGGTTTACGATGTATGACTTTATCAGCAGCGAGTGACCCATTTAGAAATGCCTTGCCAATGGTTGTTTCGATAACGATGTACATGACTGTCTCGACTAAGTGACCATGTAAATGCCTGTCAATGGTTGCTTGGATAACGCACGATTGTATCAAAAAGATAAGATGACCATTTGAATGCCTCTGGCAATGACCGTTTAAATAAGCAATTGCATGACTGCATCAACGAATAGGTTACCATTTGCATTCCTGTGTCAATGACTAAAGTGACCATTTAAATGCCGTGTTAATGTTTTTGGATAACGATGTAAATGACTGTCTCAACGACTGACCATTTAAGTGACTGTGTCAATGGTTTCTTGGATAACAATGTAGATGACTGTATGAGCGACTAGGTGACCATGAGTGTCAATGACTAGACTGTATGAGCGACAAGGAGACCATTTAATTGACTGTGTCAATGACTGGTGATCATTAAGCGGATGTGTCGGACTGCTTGGATAACGATGTACGTGACTGTATGGTGACTAGGTGATCATTTAATTGACTGTGTCAATGACTAGGTGATCATTTAAATGACTGTATCAATGGTTGCTGGATAACGATGTAGATGCCTGTCTCAACGACTAAGTGACCATTTAAATGATTGTGTTAATTACCGTTTAGATGAATATGTACACGAATGTATCAACCACTAGGTGATCATTTAAATGATTGTGTTAATGACCGTTTAGATGACTATGTACATGACTGTATAAAGGACTAGGTGACCATTTAAATGATTGTGTTAATGCCCGTTTAGATGACTATGTACATGACTGTATAAAGGACTAGGTGACCATTTTAAATATTGTGTTAATGACCGATTAGATGATTATGTACATGGCTGTATCAACGACTAGGTGGTCATTTAAATGATTGTGTCTATGGCGTTTAGATGGCTATGTACATGACTGTATCAAGGACTAGTGGTCATTTAAATGATTGTGTTAATAACCGTTTAGATGATTATGTACATGACTGTATCGGACTAGGTGGTCATTTAAATGATTGTGTTAATGACCGTTTAGATGACTATGTACATGACTGTATCAAGGACTAGGTGGTCATTTAAATAGTTGTGATAATGACCGTTTAGATGACTATGTACATGGCTGTATCGGGACTAGGTGACCATTTGATGATTGTTTTAATGACCGTTTAGATTGACTATGTACATGACTTTATCAATGACTATGTGACCATTTAAATGATTGTGTTAATGACCGTTTAGATGACTATGTACATGACTGTATCAAGGACTAGGTGGTCATTTAAATGATTGTGTTAATGACCGTTTAGATGACTATGTACATGACTGTATCAAGGACTAGGTGGTCATTTAAATGATTGCGTCCATGACGTTTACAGGTAAGTTTGATTTTTATTCTATTTTACACACATCCACAACTAAGGAGATATCGGGATTACGGTAGGATTTTAAATATTTCCCAGACTGTCATGTAAACTACCATGTGATCTTTAACGTGTGCATACTGTTTTGATTTGCACACGAGGCTGCTTCCTTTTCATCATCCGAATTTCTAAGACAGGAGTAGATGTCAATCGACCTTTCTGGACTAGGGAGTACATTCATTTCACTTGTAGAACGAACCCATAATCTGCTTGTTGAGAGGCAGTCATATTTCCTCTGGACCACAGTGTTACCCACGACTGTCTAGATTCTAGATGACCAAGGACGTGCCCATAATGAATGTGCCCATGCCTGTCTAGATATCCATGATCTATGCTGCATCAAGAATTAGATGGCATTATTAGTGACCATGTGCATGCGTTTCTAGATGCCAATGTACATGACTGTCGCAAAGGTTAGGTAACTTTATAAATGACTATATACATGAAGGTTTGGACAGGTAAGCACCTGTACGGGTAGTAGATGATCCCGCCCTCCACGAGTCGCCTGCTGCCTTGCAGGCGGTCTTGGCCGACCAAAGGCTAAGGAAGTTAACTATGACAGAAAATAAGAACCTGCTGCCTTGCAGGCGGTCTTGATTGACCAAAAGCTAAGGAAGTTAACCCTGACAGAAAATAACAACCTGCTGTTTGCAGGCTGGTCTTGAATGACTTAAGGCTAAGGGAGTTAACCATGACAGAAAATAACTAGGCCTGGTAGGGGCCCTCAAGGTGGCAGCCCCACCATCTACCTAGGTTACAGTGGGCTAATCCCCTGCTTATCGAAAACAAACTGAGTCAGAGAAATAAAAGTAATATAAACGGCTTGATCTTTCGAAGACAAACTTGGAAACGAATATGCACTGTGATTTTGGAACAAAGAATGTTAGGGTAATAAATGGAAAAAGTTAAAATTAAGTGAAGAATTGGAAAATTTCAAAGTAGACATTTTGGCTATTACAGAAACAAAGGAAAAAGGACAAGGAAGAGAAAATGTAGGACCGAATCATATTTTAATCTTCTCAGGAGTAGATGTCAAAGATAGAGCTAGAGCAGGAGTAGGCCTCCTAGTGCATAAATGGCATGAAAAACTACTAGAAAGTTGGAAATTTATAAGCCCACGGCTATTAGAGGGAAATACTAAACTAAAGGGACGAGAAATTAAATTATTAAAAGGCTTATTGATCAAACGAAGACGCCACTAAAGAAGAAAAAGGTATCGTCGAAAACGATTTACAAATAGCTGCAGAGAATCTTAAATACGAACAGGAATTAATGCTGTTAGGAGATTTAAACGCTAGAGTAGGCAAGCATGTAGAAATGTCAGCAGGAGTAATAGGTAAAAAAGGAGAGACAACAACTTCTCCAAATGGAGAGAGACATAGATTTTTGTCTAAAGAATAACATGAAAGTATCAAACACCATTTCCTCCCATAAAGATATCCAGAAATATAGAAGAGAAAATGAAGACAGGTGTGAAAAGTCAATCATAGATTACATAATAGTTAGCAGCTCCCTTTTTTACAGTACATTGGATGCAAGAGTAAACAGAGGAGCAGAAACATTTAGTAATCATCACTTAGTGACTGCCAAAACGAGATTATTAACTGAAGAAAACAAACAGAAAAGGAAAAAGAAGAAAGCTGCTAAACTCAAAATAGAGGAACTAAATAAATCAGTAGTAAAACAGGTACACTAATCTAGGATAAAAAGATTTATCAGTGAAGGACAGATGGATCTGAATGAAAGCACAATAGAAGAAAAGTGGCCGATGTATAAAGAAACACTCCT
>JAXRKP010003385.1:0-15170 GCA_037039925.1 Doris montereyensis | reverse complement strand
GAATAGGTATCTGCTATAGGATAGGAATACGATGAGAATAGGTATCTGCTATAGGATGGAAATACGATGAGAATAGGTATCTACTATAGGATAGGAATACGATGAGAATAGGTATCTGCTATAGGATGGAAATACGATGAGAATAGGTATCTACTATAGGATAGGAATACGATGGGAATAGGTATCTGCTATAGGATGTGAATACGATGGGAATACGATGGGAATACGATGGGAATAGGTATCTACTATAGGATGGTAATGCGATAGGAATAGGTATCTGCTATAGGATGGGAATACGATGTGGGAATAAGATGGGAATAGGTATCTGCTATAGGATGGGAATACCATGGGAATAGTTTTCTGCTATAGGATGGGAATACGATGCGAATAGGTATCTGCTACAGGATGGGAAAACGATGGGAATAGGTATCTGCTATAGGATGGAAATACGATGGGAATAAGTATCGGCTATAGGATGGGAATACGATGGGAATAAGTATCTGCTATAGGATGGAAATACGATGGGAATATGTGTCTGCTATAGGATGGGAATACGATGGGAATAAGTATCTGCTATAGGATGGAAATACGATGGGAATAAGTATCTGCTTTAGGATGGAAATACGATTGGAATAGGTATCTGCTATAGGATGGGAATACGATGGAAAAACGATGGGAATAGGTATCTGCTATAGGATGGGAATACGATGGGAATAGGTATCTGCTATAGGATGGGAATACGATGGGAATAGGTATCTGCTATAGGATGGGAATACGATGGGAATAGGTATCTGCTATAGGATGGGAATACGATGGGAAAACGATGGGAATAGGTATCTGCTATAGGATGGGAATACGATGGGAAAACGATGGGAATAGGTATCTGCTATAGGATGGGAATACGATGGGAAAACGATGGGAATAGGTATCTGCTATAGGATGGGAATACGATGGAAATACGATAGGAATAGGTATCTCTTATAGGATGGGAATACGATGGGAATAAGTATCTGTTACAGGATGGGAAAACGATGGGAATACGATGGAAATAGGCATCTGCTATAATATGGGAATACGATGGGAATAGGTATCTGCTATAGGATTGGAATACGATGGGAATACGATGGAAATAGGCATCTGCTATAATATGGGAATACGATGGGAATACGATGCTAATAGGTATCTGCTATAGGAAGGGAAGTCGATGGGAATACGATGGGTAGAGGTATCTGCTAAAGGATGGAAATACGATTGCAACACGATGGGCATAGGTATCTGCTATACGATGGGAATACGATGGGAATACGATGGGAATAGGTATCTGTTATAAGTTGGAAATATGATGGGAATACGATGGGAATACGATGGGAATAGGTATCTGCTATAGGATGGGAATACGATGGGAATACGATGGGAATAGGTATCTGCTATAAGATGGGAATTCGATGGGAATAGGTATCTGCTATATGATGGGACTACAATGGGAATACGATAGGAATAGGTATCTGCTATAGGATGGGAATACGATGGGAATACGATGGGAATAGGTATCTGCTATAGGATGGGAATACGATGGGAATACGATGGGAATAGGTATCTGCTATACGATGGAAATGCGATGGGAATACGATGGGAATACAATGGGAATAGGTATCTGCTATAGGATGGGAATACGATGGGAATACGATGGGAATAGGTATCTTCGATAGGATGGGAATGCGATGGGAATATAATGGGAATAGGTATCTGCTATATGATGGGTATATGATGGAAATACGATATGATAGGTATCTGTTATAGGATCGAAATACGATGGGAATAGGTATCTGCTACAGGATGGGAATACAAGGGGAATACGATGGGAATACGATGGGAATAGGTATCTGCTATAGGATGGGAAGACGATGGGAATACGATGAGAATACGATGGGAATACAATGGAATTCGATGGGAATACGATGGGAATACAATGGAATACTATGTGGATACGTTGGGAATATGATCGGAATACGATGGGAATATGTTGTGAATACGTTGGGAATATGATGAGAATACGATGGGAATACGTTGGAAATACGATGGCAATACATTGAGAATACGATGTGAATACGTATCGATCACCATGCCTGGACCAGAGCTGTAGATTTGGCACGAACAAAGTCGAGAAATGTATTTTTTAAAACCTTTTGCGTTGCTTGAAACCACTACCTCTTGATTGAGAGGCCGCCACCTTGCCTCTGGACTTCCTTTTGATTGAGAGGCCGCCACCTTGCCTCTGGACTTCTTTTTGATTGAGAGGCCGCTACCTTGCCTCTGGACTTCCTCTTGATTGAGAGGCCGCCACCTTGCCTCTGGACTTCCGATTGCCCTGGATTTAAAACAAGAGAATAAAGAGATTGATAGATTGATAGCACTAGTGGAAGCTATATGACTTTACACCGTTAATTAGCCAATGTCGTTTCATTCAGGGTCCTTTTCAGTTTCTTGGAGAGCTGATCAAGGTAATAAAATGTCATGAACTAGCTACCTGCAGTCGGGTATTCATTCGCACCTGCCTTAATTGAAGAAAGAAAAGTTGGGTGACTTTTTAAAGTATCATGAAAGAAATACAACTAAAAGATGGCCATGGTTTGAACGAGAATTGTCGTGTTTCCAAGCCTACAACCTTGTCAACAGCAAGAGTGTACTAAGTAATGTGTGTCCCATAATCACAGTCGAACCTAAAGAAATCAGGGAGATGCATGTCAAGTCGTGTCACGGCCAATGAAAACAATAAATTGCATTTAGCATTGCACTTAGCATTGCACTTAGCATTGCACTTAGCATTGCACTTAGCATTGCACTTAGCATTGCACTTAGCATTGCACTTAGCATTGCACTTAGCATTGCACTTAGCATTGCACTTAGCATTGCACTTAGCATTGCACTTAGCATTGCACTTAGCATTGCACTTAGCATTGCACTTAGCATTGCCAGGATGTCAACCGGCCAATGAAAACAATAAATTGCACTTAGCATTGCACTTAGCATTGCCAGGATGTCAACCGGCCAATGAAAACAATAAATTGCACTTAGCATTGCACTTAGCATTGCCAGGATGTCCACAGGCCAATGAAAACAATAAATTGCACTTAGCATTGCACTTAGCATTGCCAGGATGTCCACCGGCCAATGAAAACAATAAATTGCACTTAGCATTGCACTTAGCATTGCACTTAGCATTGCACTTAGCATTGCACTTAGCATTGCACTTAGCATTGCACTTAGCATTGCACTTAGCATTGCCAGGATGTCCACCGGCCAATGAAAACAATATTTTTGCACTTAGCATTGCCAGGATGTCCACCGGCCAATGAAAACAATATTTTTGCACTTAGCATTGCCAGGATGTCCACCGGCCAATGAAAACAATATTTTTGCACTTAGCATTGCCAGGATGTCCACCGGCCAATGAAAACAATATTTTTGCACTTAGCATTGCCAGGATGTCCACCGGCCAATGAAAACAATATTTTTGCACTTAGCATTGCACTTAGCATTGCCAGGATGTCCACCGGCCGACTATCACTCTGGAGACCCGAGTTCCATTCTCGGTTTGTGCAATTGTTTTTGGCATACATATAACCATACACGTGACATACACAGATGTATACAATTGTATACATCTATGAATGTATATATGTATCTGTATACGTGTATGGTTATATTTTTTAATTCCGAGAAAAATGCAAAAAACTTTCAAAATTGTGCGTGCCAAAGGTAATCAATGCTTTGATTCAAAATTTATTATGTGATTAGGTGCCTACGTTGTTTGTTTTTTCCGAATATTTCGGATCGATCGAGTTGTGATTTTTGGAATGCGCTGGTTTTAATGGAGATACGCTGTTTTGCCTTTGGACAACGATTAGATAGACCATTCAGTCACTATTGGAAGAGCAACGTAAGTCACACAATTGTTTGAAAAATAAAGGAATACCAGTTTAATTTTATTTACAGCGTTTTAATACAATCTCAGAAAACTTAAAATGAATAACCATCAATCAAAGGATGAATTTTTTTAAGAGTACATGACAGTTTTTGTTACAAGCACACATGTAAACCTCGTAAAAATATTTTTAAAATAAAAGACTGGAAAGTCAACAAAAGATACTGAAATTCAGATGTTGTCAGTGAGGTCTAGCACTCTATCATATACGGGAAGTCTTTCCCAGAAGTCATAGACTGGACCATGAGCGGGCAGAGGTTTTTTTTTATTATGGACTGTTTCTTGTCTCTGGATGCCACGGGGTTGGCCTTCCTTCGGGATGCTGCTCGTTGCCGGATTCCTCTTTTTTAAGGACGTCCACACTGATGAAGGGGCTGTCTTCTTGGTGGCCTATCTTGTAAAACAGATTGCGCTCACCTCTTCGGAATTGCACAGCCGTCATGTCAGCTAGCTTGTGCGTTCCTTTTTTAGTGGTTGTCCTGCCACTTCTTACAATCGCCAGCTGCCAGTTCATTGGGTTCCCATTTTGGCGTTGCCTATGATTTCCAGATATTCTTGCCAGTCACAGACATCCCTCTTTTCTTCAGCTCCTCTCTCTCTCAATGTATGTATGTCTTGCCTCCAAAAACTTAAACATTCCTTCCTCTGCTGCAAGCTCTGTACTATTCATTGCAGTTTGAAGACAAGAAAAGACATTCCAATTTTGTTTTGGGCGCAGCAATTGTCACCCCAAAAAAACCGTTGTGTATCTCTGCTCCTCAGAAGGCCCAGTAAGCTGAACTGATGTCGTCGGCGTTTCTGCCACTTATGGCCTCATGCCAAACAACAGCACTATTTTTATTTGATTCCAGCTCCAGCAATGTTTCATTGAATGCAATGATGCGTCTCGTAAATGCACATGTCTTCACTTTTGGCATCCTGGGGAGCATGATAACCTTTTGAAGATCGACCGATACAAAGACTGTATCTTCGCTGTGCTTTGATGCCTCATCGGCCTGGTAGACTGCTCTTGCCGTTTTCTTTCTTTGATCATGTTATAGTTTGTGCATGTTTGGCAGTCTGTAGGTTCCTCATGGTGGACTTCAGATGAGTGTATCTTGAATGTCTTGCATTGTCTCACATTCTTCCGATCTTAACATTGCAAAAGCTTATATTCATGTCAATACTTCCCTTCCTGCACGTCTCAAAACGATTTTCTTGGTGGTGCTACAGAAATCTTCGTGCATACTGGTTATTGTTATGTCTGAAGGCAAGTAAAGGCAGTTAGGTGCGTGTTCTCTTCTATAATGATGTACAGCTGCATTGTACTTTCCGATGTGGTTTTCGTATTTCTAAATGGTCCAGCTTGTTCTTAGGTACAAGTCCTAATCTTTATTTGGAGCAGGAATTGAACTCTCTGTGGGTGCACTATTCAATATTCTGATCACTACTCCATCGCTGCTTTTGTTGCTGCCTAAAGTAGTCAGGAAAAATACCTTACAAACTGTCTTCAGTCCCCCACCTCATGAATACTTGGAACGTCTTTGTCCTTCTTGATTCAGTTGCATCCGTTCTCAGTCTTTTCTTTGCCTCTTGTTTGGCCATATCCCAAATCCACTGTTTCCCTTCGCTTCTTTATCCATCACCCAAAACTCAGCATTGATTCTTTCCCATTTTCACGGACAAAAGTCTTGCTGCACTCCATCTTGCAAGTACTTGGGAAGCATTCCCTTACGGGGTGCTGTAATGCGTCTTTGTTCTTACGCTCATCCGAATTCACAGATCTTTTCGTTTGTTACCCTGAGGCGTTTGATCGTCTTGATTGGCAGGGGACTGGAATCATAGTGACTTGATTGGCAGAGGTGACTGGAAACATAGTGACTTGATTGGCAGAGGTGACTGGAATCATAGTGACTTGATTGGCAGAGGTGACTGGAAACATATGTGACTTGATTGGCAGAGGTGACTGGAAACATAGTCACTTGATTGGCAGAGGTGACTGGAAACATAGTGACTTGATTGGCAGAGACTGGAAACATAGTGACTTGATTGGCACGGGTGACTGGAATCATAGTGACCCAGTTGGCACAGGTGACTGGAATCATAATGACTGATTGGGCAAGAGGGACTGGAATCGGAGTGACTTGATTGGCAGGGTGACTGGAATCATAGTGACTTGATTGGCAGGGGTGACTGGAATCAGGTGACTTGATTGCCAAGCGGTGACTAGAATCGAGTGACTTGATTGGCAAGAGGGACTGAATCAGAGGACTTGATTGGTGAGTGACTGAATCGGAGTGACTTGATTGCCAGGGGTGATTGGAATCGGAGTGACTTGATTGGCAGGAGTGACTGGAATCGGAGTGACTTGATTGGCGTGGTGACTGGAATCGGAGTGACTTGATTGCCAAGGTGACTAGAATCGGAGTGACTTGATTGGCAAAAGGGACTGGAATCAGAGTGACTTGATTGGCAGGAGTGGACTGGAATCCAGTGATTTGATTGGCAGGGGTGATTGGAATCGAGTGACTGATCGTGGTGGAGTGACTGAATCGAGTGACTTGATTGGCAGTGGTGACTGGAATCGAAGTGAGTTGATTGGAAGGGGTGACTGGACTCGGAGTGACTTGATTGGCAGGGGTGACTGAATCTGAGTGACTTGATTGGCAGGGGAGACTGGAATAGCAGTGACGTGATTGGCAGGGGTTGACTGGAATAGCAGTGACTTGATTGGCAGGGGTGACTGGAATAGGCAGTGACTTGATTGGCAGGGGTGACTGGAATATCAGTGACTTGATTGGCAGGGGTGACTGGAATAGCAGTGACATGATTGGCAGGGGGACTGGAATCGTAGTGACTTGATTGGCAAGAGGGATTTGAATTGGAGTGACTTGATTGGTAGGGTGACTGGAATAGCAGTGACATGATTGGCAGGAGGACTGGAATCGAGTGACTTGATTGGCAAGAGGACTGGAATCGGAGTGACTTGATTGACAGGG
Source organism: Doris montereyensis (assembly GCA_037039925.1). Classification (NCBI taxonomy): domain Eukaryota; kingdom Metazoa; phylum Mollusca; class Gastropoda; order Nudibranchia; family Dorididae; genus Doris; species Doris montereyensis. The sequence continues at coordinate 8,207 of JAXRKP010003385.1, read as the reverse complement.
GTGACTGAATCGGAGTGACTTGATTGGCAAGAGGTACTGGAATCGAAGTGACTTGATTGGCAGGGGGACTGGAATCGGGAGTGACTTGATTGGCAGGACTGGCGGGACTCGGAGTGACTTGATTGGCAGGGGTGACTGGAATCGCAGTGACTTGATTGGCAAGACGGAATGGAATCGGAATGACAGATTGGCAAGAGGAAACTGGAATCGCAGTGACTTGATTGTCTAGAGGGACTGAATCGGAGTGACTTGATTGGCAGTGGTGACTTGAATCGGAGGACTTGATTGGCAGGGGTGACTGGAATCGCAGTAACTTGATTGTAGGAGGGACTGGAATCGGAGTGACTTTTGTTGGCAGGGGTGACTGGAATTGGAGTGACTTGATTGGCAAAAAGGGCTGGAATCGGAGTGACTTGATTGGCAGGGGTGACTGGAATCGCAGTGACTTGATTGGCAAGAGGACTGGAATCGAGTGACTTGATTGGAAGGGTGACTGGAATCGGAGTGACTTGATTGGCAAGAGGACTGGAATCGGAGAGACTTGATTGGCAAGAGGGACTGAATCGGAGAGACTTGATTGACAAAAGGGGAATTGAATGGGAGAGTCTTGATTGGCAAGAGGGACTGAATCGGAGTGACTTGATTGGCAAGAGGGACTGGAATCGGAGTGACTTGATTGGCAGGGGTGACTGGAATCAGGAGTGACGATTGACCGGGGTGACTGGAATCGGAGTGACTTGATTGGCAGGGGTGATTAGAATCGGAGTGACTTGATTACAAGAAGGACTGCAATAGCAGTGACTTGATTGGCAAGAGGGACTGGAATCGCTGGACTTGATTGGCAAGAGGGACTGGAATCGCAGTGACTTGATTGGCAGGGGTGACTTGAATCGGAGTGACTTGATTGGCAAGAGGTACTGGAATCAAGTGACTTGATTGGCAGGGGTGGCTGGAATCGCACTGACTTGATTGGCAAGAGGGGACTGGAACCGGAGTGACTTGATTGGCAGAGGAACTGAATCGAGTGACTTGATTGCAAGAAGGGACTGGAATCGGAGTGACTTGATTGGAAGGGGTGACTGAATCGGAGTGACTTGATTGGCAGGAGTGACTGGAATCGAGTGACTTGATTGGCAGGGGTGACTGGAATCGGAGTGACTTGATTGGCAGGAGTGATTGGAATCGAGTGACTTGATTGGTAGGTGACTGGAATCGGAGTGACTTGATTGGCAGGGGTGACTGGAATCGTAGTGACTTGATTGGCAGGGGTGACTGGAATCGCAGTGACTTGATTGGCAGGGGTGACTGGAATAGCAGTGACTTGATTGGCAGGGGTGACTGGAATTGGAGGACTTGATTGGCAAGAGTGGGATTAGGAATGAGAGTGACTTGATTGTCAGGGGTGACTGGAATCATAGAACTTGACTTGCAGGGGTGACTGAATCGGGTGACTTGATTGGCAGGGGTGACTGGAATCGGAGTGACATGATTGGCAAGAGGACTGGAATCGAGGGACTTGATTGGGAGGGGTGACTGGAATCGGAGTGACATGATTGGCAGGTGACTGGAATCGGAGTGACTTGACTTGACAGGGTGACTGGAATCGGAGTGACTTGATTGTCGGAGGTGACTGGAATCGGAGTGACTTGATTGTGGCAGAGACTGAACGTGAAATCGGAGTGACTTGATTGACAGGAATGGGGAATCAGAGTGACGATTGGCAGGGGTGACTGGAAGCGCAGACTTGATTGGCAAGAGGGATGGCAATCGGAAGACTTGATTGGCAAGAGGGACTGGAATCGGAGTGACTCTATTGGCAGGGGTGACTGGAATCCTGAGTGACTTGATTGTCAAGAGGACTAGAAATCGGGAGTGACTTGATTGGCAGGGGTGACTGGAATCGCAGTGACTTGATTGGCAGGGGTGACTGGAATCGCAGTGACTTGATTGGCAGGAGGACTGGAATCGGAGTGACTTGATTGGCAGGGGTGACTGGAATCGATGTGACGTGATTGACAAGATGGACTGAATCGGGTGACTTGATTGGCAGGGGTGACTGAATCGCAGTGACTTGATTGGCAAGAGGGACTGGAATCGGAGTGACTTGATTGACAGGGGTGACTGGAATCGAGTGATTTGAATGGCAAGAGAGACTAGAATCGGAGTGACTTGATTGGCAAGAGGGACTGGAATCGGGAGTGACTTGATTGGCAAGAAAGAGGGACTGAATCTGAGTGATTGATTGGCAGGGGTGACTGGAATCGGAGTGACTTGATTGGCAGGGTTGACTGGAATCGGAGTGACTTGATTGGCAGGGTTGACTGGAATCGGAGTGACTTGATTGGCAGGGTTGACTGGAATCGGAGTGACTTGATTGGCAGGGTTGACTGGAATCGGAGTGACGTGATTGGCAGGGTTGACTGGAATCGGAGTGACTTGATTGGCAGGAGTGACTGGAATCGAGTGACTTGATTGGCAAGAGGGACGTGAATAGCAGTAAATTGATTGGCAAGAGGACTGGAATCGCTGTGACTTGATTGGCAAGAGGGACTGGAATAGCAGAGACTTGATTGGCAGGGGTGAGCTGAATCGAGTGACTTGATTGGCAGGTGACTGGAATTTGAGTGACGTGATTGGCAAGAGGGACTGGAATAGCAGTGACGTGATTGGCAGGAGGACTGGAATCACCCAGTGACTTGATTGGCAAGACGGACTGGAATCGCAGTGACTTGATTGGCAGGGGTGACTGGAATCGGAGTGACTTAATTGGCAAGAGGTACTGGAATCGAAGTGACTTGATTGGCAGGGGTGACTGGAATTGCAGTGACTTGATTGGCAAAAGGGAATGGAATCGGAGTGACTTGATTGGCAAGAGGGACTGGAATCGGAGTGACTTGATTGGAAGGAGGGACTGGAATCGGGTGACTTGATTGGCAGGGGTGACTGGAATCGGAGTGACTTGATTGGCAGGAGTGACTGGAATAGGAGTGACTTGATTGGCAGGGTTGACTGGAATAGCAGTGACTTGATTGGCGGGAGTGACTGGAATCGGAGTGACTTCATTGGCAGGGTGACTGGAATCGGGAGTGACTTGATTGGCAATGGTGACTAGAAAGAGCAGTGACTTGATTGTGGGGTGACTGGAATAGCAGTGACTTGATTTGCAGGGGTGACTGGAATAGCCATGACTTGCATGGCAGAGGTGAATGGAATAGCAGTGACATGATTGGCAGGGGTGACTCGAACGAAGTGACTTGATTGGCAGGGGTGACTGGAATCGGAGTGACTTGATTACAGGGTGACTGGAATCGGAGTGATTGATTGACAGGGGTGACTGGAATCAGAGTGACTTGATTGGAAGGAGTGACTGGAATCGAGGTGACTTGATTGGATTACAGGGGTGACTGGAATCGGAGTGACTTGATTGGCAGGGGTGACTGCAATAGCAGCAACTTGATTGGCAGGAGGTGACTGGAATAGCAGTGACTTGATTGGCAGGGGTGACTGGAATAGCAATGACTTGATTGGCAGGGGGACTGGAATAGCAGTGACTTGATTGGCAGGGGTGACTGGAATAGCAGTGACATGATTGGCAGGGGTGACTGGAATCGGAGGACTTAATTGGCAAGAGGATTCAATTGGAGTGACTTGATTGGCAGGGGGTGACTGGAATCATAGTGACTTGATTGGCAGGGGGTGACTGGAATCGGAGTGACTTGATTGACGGGAGTGACTGGATTCGGAGTGACTTGATTGGCAGGGGTGATTGGAATCGGAGAGTGACTTGATTGGCAAGAGGGACTGGAATAGGAGTGACTTGATTGGCAAGAGGGACTGGAATCACTGTGACTTGATTGGCAAGAGCGACTGGAATAGCTGTGACTTGATTGGCAGGGGTGACTGGAATCGAGTGACTTGATTGGCAGGGTGACTGCAATTGAGTGACGTGATTGGCAAGAGGGCTGGAATCGAAGTGACTTGATTGGCAGGGGTTACTGGAATCGGAGTGACTTGATTGGCAAGAGGGACTGGAATCGGAGTGACTTGATTGGCAAGAGGACTGCAATAGTGACTTGATTGGCAGGGGTGACTGGAATCGGAGTGGACTTGATTGGCAGTGGTGACTGGAATCGGGTGACTTGATTGGCAGGAGGAACTGGAATCGGAGTGACTTGATTGGCGAGGTGACTGGAATAGGAGTGACTTGATTGGCAGGGTGACGGGAATTGCAGTGACATGATTGGCAGGGGTGACTGGAATCGCAGTGATTTGATTGGCTAGAGGATTAGAATTGGAGTGACTTGATTGTAGTGTGACTGGAATCATCAGTGACTTGATTGTCAGGTGACTGGAATCGAGTGACATGATTGCAAAAGGGACTGGAATCGGAGTGACTTGATTGGAAGGGGTGACTGGAATCGGAGTGACTTGATTGGCAAGAGTGACTGGAATCAGAGTGACTTGATTGGCAGGGATGACTGGAATCAGAGTGACTTGATTGGCAGGAGTGATTGGAATCAGGAGGACTTGATTGGCAAGGTGACTGGAATCGGGTGACTTGATTGGCAGGGTGACTGGAATCGGAGTGACTTGATTGGCAGGGGTGACTGGAATCGCAGTGACTTGATTGGAAGGTGACTGGAATCGGAGTGACTTGATTGGCAGGGTGACTGGAATAGCAGTGACTTGATTGACAGGGTGACTGAAATCCAGTGACTTGATTGGCAGGTGAGTGGAATCGAAGTGACTTGATTGGCAGGGGTGACTGAATCGGAGTGACTTGATTGGCAAGAGGATTTGAATTGAGTGACTTGATTGGCGGGGTGACTGGAATCATAGTGACTTGATTGGCAGGGTGACCGGAATAGCAGTGACATGATTGGCAGGGGTGTCTGGAATCGGAGTGACTGATTGGCAAGAGGGACTGGAACCGGAGTGACTTGATTGGCAAGAGGACTGGAATCGGAGTGACTTGATTGCAAGAAGGGACTGGAATCGGAGTGACTTGATTGGAAGGAGTGACTGGAATCGGGTGACTTGATTGGCAGAAGTGACTGGAATCGGAGTGACTTGATTGACAGGGTGACTGGAATCGGAGTGACTTGATTGGCAGGAGTGATTGGAATCGAAGTGACTTGATTGGCAGGGTGACTGGAATCGGAGTGACTTGATTGGCAGGTGACTGGAATCGGAGTGACTTGATTGGCAGGGTGACTGAATCACAGTGACTTGCTTGGCAGGGGTGACTGGAATAGCAGTGACTTGATTGGCAGGGGTGACTGGAATTGGAGTGACTTGATTGGCAAGAGGGATTAGAATTGGGTGACTTGATTGACAGGGTGACTGGAATCATATGACTTGATTGGCAGGGTGACTGGAATCGGAGGACCGATTGGCAGGGGTGGCTGGAATCGGAGTGACTTGATTGGCAAGAGGGACTGGAATCAGAGTGACTTGATTGGGAGGGGTGACTGGAATCGGAATCGGAGGACTGGGACTTGGTTGGCAGGTGACTGGAATAGCAGTGACTTGATTGGCAGGGACGACGGGAATAGCAGTGACATGATTGGCAGGAATTTGACTGGAATCGGAGTGATTTGATTGGCTAGAGGGATTAAATTGGAGTGACTTGATTGGCAGCGGTGACTGGAATCATAGTGACCCGGTGTCAAGGTGACTGGAATCGGAGTGACTTGATTGCAAGAAGGGACTGGAATCGGAGTGACTTGATTGGCAGGGGTGACTGGAATCGCAGTGACTTGATTGGCAGGGGTGACTGGAATCGCAGTGACATGATTGGCAGGAGGTGACTGGAATCGGAGTGACGTGATTGGCAGGGGTGATTGGAATCGATGTGACTTGATTGACAAGAGGGACTGGAATCGGAGGGACTTGATTGGCAGGGGTGACTGGAATCGCAGTGACTTGATTGGCAAGAGGACGACTGGAATCGGAGTGACTTGATTGGCAGGGGTGCCTGGAATCGGAGTGATTTGAATGGCAAGAGGGACTAGAATTGGAGTGACTTGATTGGCAGCGGTGACTGGAATCGGAGTGACTTGATTGGCAGGGGTGACTGGAATCGGAGTGACTTGATTGGCAGGGGTGACTGGAATCGGAGTGACGTGATTGGCAGGGGTGACTGGAATCGGAGTGACTTGATTGGCAGGGGTGACTGGAATCGGAGTGACTTGATTGGCAGGGGTGACTGGAATAGCAGTGACTTGATTGGCAAGAGGGACTGGAATCGGAGTGACTTGATTGGCAGGAGGTGACTGGAATCAGCAGTGACTTGATTGGCAGGGGTGACTGGAATCGGAGTGACTTGATTGGCAGGAGTGACTGGAATCGGAGTGACTTGATTGGCAAGAGGGACTGGAATCGGAGTGACTTGATTGGCAAGAGGGACTGGAATCGGAGTGACTTGATTGGCAAGAGGGACTGGAATCGGAGTGACTTGATTGGCAGGGGTGACTGGAATCGGAGTGACTTGATTGGCAGGAGGTGACTGGAATCGGAGTGACTTGATTGGCAGGGGTGACTGGAATCGGAGTGACTTGATTGGCAGGAGGGAATGGAATCGGAGTGACTTGATTGGCAAGAGGGACTGGAATCGGAGTGACTTGATTGGCAGGGGTGACTGGAATCGGAGTGACTTGATTGGCAGGGGTGACTGGAATCGGAGTGACTTGATTGGCAGGGGTGACTGGAATCGGAGTGACTTGATTGGCAGGGGTGACTGGAATCGGAGTGACTTGATTGGCAAGAGGGACTGGAATCGGAGTGACTTGATTGGCAGGGGTGACTGGAATCGGAGTGACTTGATTGGCAGGGGTGACTGGAATCGCAGTGACTTGATTGGCAGGGGTGACTGGAATCGGAGTGACTTGATTGGCAAGAGGTGACTGGAATCGGAGTGACTTGATTGGCAGGGGTGACTGGAATCGCAGTGACTTGATTGGCAGGGGTGACTGGAATCGGAGTGACTTGATTGGCAGGGGTGACTGGAATCGGAGTGACTTGATTGGCAGGAGTGACTGGAATCGGAGTGACTTGATTGACAGGGGTGACTGGAATCGGAGTGACTTGATTGGCAGGGAGGACTGGAATCGGAGTGACTTGATTGGCAGGGGTGACTGGAATCGGAGTGACTTGATTGGCAGGGGTGACTGGAATCGGAGTGACTTGATTGGCAGGAGTGACTGGAATCGGAGTGACTTGATTGGCAGGGGTGACTGGAATAGCAGTGACTTGATTGGCAGGGGTGACTGGAATAGCAGTGACTTGATTGGCAGGGGTGACTGGAATAGGAGTGACTTGATTGGCAGGGGTGACTGGAATAGCAGTGACTTGATTGGCAGGGGTGACTGGAATAGCAGTGACTTGATTGGCAGGGGTGACTGGAATAGCAGTGACATGATTGGCAGGGGTGACTGGAATCGGAGTGACTTAATTGGCAAGAGGGATTCGAATTGGAGTGACTTGATTGGCAGGGGTGACTGGAATCATAGTGACTTGATTGGCAGGGGTGACTGGAATCGGAGTGACTTGATTGGCGGGAGTGACTGGAATCGGAGTGACTTGATTGGCAGGGGTGATTGGAATCGGAGTGACTTGATTGGCAAGAGGGACTGTAATAGCAGTGACTTGATGGGCAAGAGGGACTGGAATCACTGTGACTTGATTGGCAAGAGGGACTGGAATAGCTGTGACTTGATTGGCAGGGGTGCCTGGAATCGGAGTGACTTGATTGGCAGGGGTGACTGCAATTGGAGTGACGTGATTGGCAAGAGGGGCTGTAATCGAAGTGACTTGATTGGCAGGGGTTACTGGAATCGGAGTGACTAGATTGGCAAGAGGGACTGGAATCGGAGTGACTTGATTAGCAAGAAGGACTGCAATAGCAGTGACTTGATTGGCAGGGGTGACTGGAATCGGAGTGACTTGATTGGCAGTGGTGACTGGAATCGGAGTGACTTGATTGGCAGGGGTAGACTGGAATCGGAGTGACTTGATTGGCAGGGGTGACTGGAATAGCAGTGACTTGATTGGCAGGGGTGACTGGAATAGCAGTGACATGATTGGCAGGGGTGACTGGAATCGGAGTGACTTGATTGGCAAGAGGGATTAGAATTGGAGTGACTTGATTGGCAGGGGTGACTGGAATCATAGTGACTTGATTGGCAGGGGTGACTGGAATCGGAGTG
>JAXRKP010003384.1:0-15174 GCA_037039925.1 Doris montereyensis | reverse complement strand
ACATTCTCTTGGATTTCATGTAAAATGTTGGAATTAATCCTATCACCAGAATTAAGTTGACATTCTCTTGGATTTCATGTAGAATGTTGGAATTAATCCTATCACCAGAATTAAGTTGACATTCTCTTGGATTTCATGTAAAATGTTGGAATTAATCCTATCACCAGAATTAAGTTGACATTCTCTTGGATTTCATGTACAATGTTGGAATTAATCCTATCATCAGAATTAAGTTGACATTCTCTTGGATTTCATGTACAATGTTGGAATTAATCCTATCACCAGAATTAAGTTGACATTCTCTTGGATTTTATTTACAATGTTGGAATTAATCCTATCATCAGAATTAAGTTGACATTCTCTTGGATTTCATGTAGAATGTTGGAATTAACCTATCATCAGAATTAAGTTGACATTCTCTTGGATTTCATGTAGAATGTTGGAATTAATCCTATCATCAGAATTAAGTTGACATTCTCTTGGATTTCATGTACAATGTTGGAATTAATCCTATCATCAGAATTAAGTTGACATTCTCTTGGATTTCATGTACAATGTTGGAATTAATCCTATCACCAGAATTAAGTTGACATTCTCTTGGATTTCATGTAGAATGTTGGAATTAATCCTATCACCAGAATTAAGTTGACATTCTCTTGGATTTCATGTAGAATGTTGGAATTAATAATATCATCAGAATTAAGTTGACATTCTCTTGGATTTCATGTAGAATGTTGGAATTAATAATATCATCAGAATTAAGTTGACATTCTCTTGGATTTCATGTAGAATGTTGGAATTAATCCTATCACCAGAATTAAGTTGACATTCTCTTGGATTTCATGTACAATGTTGGAATTAATCCTATCACCAGAATTAAGTTGACATTCTCTTGGATTTCACGTAGAATGTTGGAATTAATCCTATCACCAGAATTAAGTTGACATTCTCTTGGATTTCATGTAGAATGTTGGAATTAATCCTATCACCAGAATTAAGTTGACATTCTCTTGGATTTCATGTAGAATGTTGGAATTAATCCTATCACCAGAATTAAGTTGACATTCTCTTGGATTTCATGTAGAATGTTGGAATTAATCCTATCACCAGAATTAAGTTGACATTCTCTTGGATTTCATGTAGAATGTTGGAATTAATAATATCATCAGAATTAAGTTGACATTCTCTTGGATTTCATGTAGAATGTTGGAATTAATCCTATCATCAGAATTAAGTTGACATTCTCATGCACTTCATGTAGAATATTGGAATTAATCCTATCACCAGAATTAAGTTGACATTCTCTTGGATTTCATGTACAATGTTGGAATTAATCCTATCATCAGAATTAAGTTGACATTCTCTTGGATTTCATGTACAATGTTGGAATTAATCATATCATCAGAATTAAGTTGACATTCTCTTGGATTTCATGTACAATGTTGGAATTAATCCTATCATCAGAATTAAGTTGACATTCTCTTGGATTTTATTTACAATGTTGGAATTAATCCTATCATCAGAATTAAGTTGACATTCTCTTGGATTTCATGTAGAATGTTGGAATTAACCTATCATCAGAATTAAGTTGACATTCTCTTGGATTTCATGTACAATGTTGGAATTAATCCTATCATCAGAATTAAGTTGACATTCTCTTGGATTTCATGTACAATGTTGGAATTAATCCTATCATCAAAATTAAGTTGACATTCTCTTGGATTTCATGTACAATGTTGGAATTAATCCTATCACCAGAATTAAGTTGACATTCTCTTGGATTTCATGTAGAATGTTGGAATTAATCCTATCACCAGAATTAAGTTGACATTCTCTTGGATTTCATGTACAATGTTGGAATTAATAATATCATCAGAATTAAGTTGACATTCTCTTGGATTTCATGTAGAATGTTGGAATTAATAATATCATCAGAATTAAGTTGACATTCTCTTGGATTTCATGTAGAATGTTGGAATTAATCCTATCACCAGAATTAAGTTGACATTCTCTTGGATTTCATGTACAATGTTAAGTTGACATTCTCTTGGATTTCATACAATGTTGGAATTAATCTATCACCAGAATTAAGTTGACATTCTCTTGATTTCATGTAAAATGTTGGAATTAATCCTATCACCAGAATTAAGTTGACATTCTCTTGATTTCATGTAGAATGTTGGAATTAATCCTATCACCAGAATTAAGTTGACATTCTCTTTTCATGTAGAATGTTGGAATTAATCCTATCACCAGAATTAAGTTGACATTCTTTGGATTTCATGTAGAATGTTGAATTAATCCTCATCAGAATTGTTGACATTCTCTTGGATTTCATGTAAATGTTGGAATTAATCTATCCATCAGAATTAAGTTGACATTCTCATGGATTTCATGTAGAATGTTGGAATTAATCCTATCACCAGAATTAAGTTGACATTCTCTTGGATTTCATGTACAATGTTGGAATTAATCATATCATCAGAATTAAGTTGACATTCTCTTGGATTTCATGTACAATGTTGAATTAATCCTATCACCAGAATTAAGTTGACATTCTCTTGGATTTCATGTACAATGTTGGAATTAATCCTATCACCAGAATTAAGTTGACATTCTCTTGGATTTCATGTACAATGTTGGAATTAATCCTATCATCAGAATTAAGTTGACATTCTCTTGGATTTCATGTAGAATGTTGGAATTAACCTATCATCAGAATTAAGTTGACATTCTCTTGATTTCATGTACAATGTTGGAATTAATCCTATCATCAGAATTAAGTTGATTCTCTTGGATTTCATGTACAATGTTGGAATTAATCCTATCATCAGAATTAAGTTGACATTCTCTTGGATTTCATGTACAATGTTGGAATTAATCCTATCACCAGAATTAAGTTGACATTCTCTTGGATTTCATGTAGAATGTTGGAATTAATCCTATCACCAGAATTAAGTTGACATTCTCTTGGATTTCATGTACAATGTTGGAATTAATAATATCATCAGAATTAAGTTGACATTCTCTTGGATTTCATGTAGAATGTTGGAATTAATAATATCATCAGAATTAAGTTGACATTCTCTTGGATTTCATGTAGAATGTTGGAATTAATCCTATCACCAGAATTAAGTTGACATTCTCTTGGATTTCATGTACAATGTTGGAATTAATCCTATCACCAGAATTAAGTTGACATTCTCTTGATTTCATGTAGAATGTTGGAATTAATCCTATCACCAGAATTAAGTTGACATTCTCTTGGATTTCATGTAGAATGTTGGAATTAATCCTATCACCAGAATTAAGTTGACATTCTCTTGGATTTCATGTAGAATGTTGGAATTAATCCTATCACCAGAATTAAGTTGACATTCTCTTGGATTTCATGTACAATGTTGGAATTAATCCTATCACCAGAATTAAGTTGACATTCTCTTGGATTTCATGTAGAATGTTGGAATTAATAATATCATCAGAATTAAGTTGACATTCTCTTGGATTTCATGTAGAATGTTGGAATTAATCCTATCATCAGAATTAAGTTGACATTCTCATGGATTTCATGTAGAATATTGGAATTAATCCTATCACCAGAATTAAGTTGACATTCTCTTGGATTTCATGTACAATGTTGGAATTAATCCTATCAATCAGAATTAAGTTGACATTCTCTTGGATTTCATGTACAATGTTGGAATTAATCCTATCATCAGAATTAAGTTGACATTCTCTTGGATTTCATGTAAAATGTTGGAATTAATCCTATCATCAGAATTAAGTTGACATTCTCTTGGATTTCATGTAGAATGTTGGAATTAATCCTATCATCAGAATTAAGTTGACATTCTCTTGGATTTCATGTAGAATATTGGAATTAATCCTATCATCAGAATTAAGTTGACATTCTCTTGGATTTCATGTAGAATGTTGGAATTAATCCTATCATCAGAATTAAGTTGACATTCTCTTGGATTTCATGTAGAATGTTGGAATTAATCATATCATCAGAAATTAAGTTGACATTCTCTGGATTTCATGTAGAATGTTGGAATTAATCCTATCATCAGAATTAAGTTGACATTCTCTTGGATTTCATGTAGAATGTTGGAATTAATCCCATCATCAGAATTAAGTTGACATTCTCTTGGATTTCATGTAGAGTGTTGAAATGAATCCTTCCACTAAAAGTAAGTATACATACTTTTGATTTCATGTAGAATGTTGGACTTAATCCTACCACCAGAATTATGTAGTAGACACACTTTTGATTTCATGTGGAATGTTGGAATTAATCCTACCACCAGAATTAGATAGTTGAAACTTACTTAGATTCCATGAAGAATGTTGGAATTAATCCAATCACCAGAATTAAATAGTTGACATTTACTCGGATTTCATGTGGAATGTTGGAATTAATCCAATCAACAGAATTAAGTAGTTGACATTTACTCGATTTCATGTGGAATGTTGGAATTAATCCAATCACCAGAATTAAATAGTTGAAATTTACTTGATTTCATGTGGAATGTTGGAATTAATCCAATCAACAGAATTAAGTAGTTGACATTTACTCGATTTCATGTGGAATGTTGGAATCAATCCTACCACCAGAATTAAGTAGTTGACATTTACTTAGATTTCATGTAGAATGTTAGAATTAATCCTACCACCAGAATTAAGTAGTTGGACATTTACTTAGATTTCATGTGAATGTTGGAATTAATCCTACCACCAGAATTAAGTAGTTGACATTTACTTAGATTCCATGTAGAATGTTAGAATCAATCCTACCACCAGAATTAAGTAGTTGACATTTACTTAGATTTCATGTGGAATGTTGGAATTAATCCTACCAATCCTCATTTATAAATAATTTTCATGTTTTGTACTATTACAGATGGGTTCTAGAAGAGTCATAGCATATGAAAATGATAAAATCTCAAATTCAATACTTTGACCCAATCTTCGAGATTCAGCTGCTCCCCCCCCCCCCCCAAACCCCCTAAACTTGTCATCAAAATAAATTCAAAAGTCTTAACTAATTTTTGATGATATAATTTTATGAATGAACAAATGAATGAGTGGAAGATGAAATGAATGGGCAAAATAACTAAAATAGTCTATCACAATTTCTTTTTTTCCAGCTGCAAAATCCATTTGTTTAGCATTTGTGAGGTTTGAACATACATTTTATTTGTAAGTGACCGACCATAATACATAATTAATAATGAAGGTTCACAATGATGAAGAAAGCACACACACGCATAAAATACATTTATTATAAATGTCAGATCAAAGAACACTTATTTGTCTAAAAAGGTATGTGGAAATCAAAAGAAATTCTACTGATCTAAAAAACAAAAATAGGAGATAACTTTATCATTGTTGATCATTGTTCAACATTTGTAACCCTGAAAACCTACCTTTCAGTGATAATAGAAAAACCTCAATTTCCCCCCCACCTCTATTTTCATTGAAAGCTACCATGCTCACCATATGTGGTGATACTAATAGAGTGAATTCAGAGGACATAGCAAGATAACAAAAAACATGACATGTGAAAGAGTGACAGTGACAGGAAAGAAGAACATACCACCAATACCAGTAGCCCGCACCAACCACTTTTCATGTGATGGGGAGTGAAAAACATTGCAGAAAAAGTTGACAACTCTTATTAAATCAATAGAATTTCAAGTTTGTTTCCTTGTCTTAAAAAAAAATTACATCAAATTTGTTATCTTACATGACAAATAGGACTAGGTTACATTTCATTTATTTTAACAAAGCCATTTAATTATAAGTTGTATTTGCTTAAACAGAACACGTTCAAAAAAGACATACTCATAATGAACAAAACAGAAAACAAAGTTAAAATTCATTTCTTGACTTTGTCTGTCATTGTAAATTAGCATTAGTCAAGCCAAAAACCCAAACGGTCATACTAGGATCTCTTGGGAAATTTCAAGCTTATTTCAAGACAGTAAAGCATGAAAAGTTGTGAAAGAAATTTGCAAAAGTGAGATCTGATTCTGTCTGGGCCTGAACACATAATTAACAGCTCTCTTTTTCAAAGCATTTGTAAACTGCCACATGCAAACACAAATAACACTACAGCTCAAGACGTTTTGCACTGTTTAAAGTGTTTACTCCTCGGCACTAGTGATAGGAAAGGGAGGACATCCTTCTACACTCACTAGAGAAATTTAGAGTAAACTTGAATACCATAAAAGGATGACCACTGTAGATCCTACAATTGAAGGGGTCATTTTAAAAGTGTGAGTGAGTCTCACACCATTAAGTCGATTAGAGAAAAATGCCAAACACCAAAACTTTGGCACTGTTGGCTTAGGGAATTTCAGATTTTCAAACGGTTGTAATAAATTTGATGTATTTTTATCATATCATTTTCATGCTTTTCAGGATGTGATTCCATTTATTCCCTAAGATTACCTCTCTGTCTCATTCCAAGAAAAATTGACATAGGTAAACTATTGAAATAACCTCTTCAATTTATCAGAAAATAATGTCTGAAGTAAGAATTAATGTCTGAGCACAAAATCACATATTACTGTCTTAAAACACAATGAGAAAAACAGTCTCATGAAATCAAGGAAAATCACTGATATGGAAGCTAATCAGTTATTTACTGTTAAACTTTGTCTTTCGTTTCAGAGTTGCTTTTTAACCGTTAATCTGTTACATACTACCAATCGCAAGTGCTTGTAAAAGTTATGTACTCAGCATTGAAGAGTTTAAATTTTAAATCATAGAGCCTGCTTATATGACACACATGACATAAGGGTGCAGAAAACTCTTTCAACACTCAACGTCTGCACACCGCAGCACCAACAACACGTTTGTCCAGATCATTGCATGTTCCTTTCTTACAATTACATATTTTTGTGCACAATATCTCAGCTAAACAACACGCCACAGGTGACCTGAAATAATCATTTGCAATTTTCCAATGTATAATAAACCCATGTATTGATTTCAAGCTCTATTTCTACCTCAAATGAAAAATTGCCTTGAATGGACAATAAAGATTTATTATAATTATTATTATTATCTTAAATTGACCTTGTATATCTACTTTTAGGTGAGTTAATCCATGCATACAAAAAACCCAGTAGATGTACAGACATTGCTTGGGCTTTGAGAAATGTCAAATCAGATGTGTCACCATTATGAGTACAGTAGTCGCTGGATAAAAGCACACTTCATAAACGCACACTCTGCATAAACACACGCCCACATCTGCAGACCGAATTTTAACTATATAATAAAAGTGTTCTCATAAACACATAGTATGCATAAAAACACGCTTTACCCGCGCCCAAAGGGCATGTTTATCCAACCACTACTGTATCAGTTGCAGTTTTTTTTTTTTACTTTTGGTGGGGAGACCTGATAGAAATGGTAAGTAACAACAGCTTTCCAATTTACATTTCATCAAACAGCTTCCCGAATACAAATCTTCCTGTACAGCCACACTCAACAGCCAAAGGAGAGAAGAGAAGAAAATTTTGTTTGAAAGGATCTGACTGTTGTAGAAAAAAGCTTGCTGTAACAACAATGACACGTTTGGAATGTTATATAAGGTTGATACAGTCACCGTGGGAAAAATAAGAATATTGAATTTTGATTATGGAATTAATTTATTTTTTTTTTCAATCAAAAAAATTACAAATTTTAGACTATACAAAATGAGTTTTGAGGAAAGCAAATAATATAAGAAGTCAGGATTAAATTTCTTTAAATAAACCCTATACATTATTCAGAAAATCAATTTGTCTCAGTTTTATAGTCATGTGACTATGGGCGTTTTTGTCCACCTTGGTCTTCATATATATCATCAAGCACGCTTATTCATGTAAGGAGCAATTTAGAAAAAAAAAGATAATATTCTCTCTGAAACATCTAAACTAACAATAACTTTCTCCTCACCCTCATTATATCGCTCAATTCAATCAATAAAAGTGACTAAAAAAATCATCAGAGCTCTATCCGTGACAGGGAACATTTCAATCATCATTCTATTTTCTTTGTTTCCTCAATCATCATTCTATTTCTTTGTTCCTCAATCATCATTCTATTTCCTAGGCTTTACTCAAAAAGAATGGGAAGGTTCTTACGTGGATAGCAACTTGCAATGATGATATCTTTTGTACTTTTAGAGTGGAAGAAAGCAGTCCAGCCAAAAAAGACCCAAAAGTCGATTAGATGTGTTTGTTAGAAGAAGAAAATTTTTTAACATGAAGAGGGAGTGAAAAAATAATATTTGAATCTTGCTAATGCTATGATTAGTATTATTATTATAATGTTTAAAGTGAACAGTATATTATGATATACCATGAAAGATTTTATCATTTTGCTCAAAAAACCAAATTTTAAAAACATGTAGCACAGAATAGCAATGATTAGCAAGATCTAACTCTTGTATACAAAAATAAAACAAAACCAAAAAGAAAGATTTACCCCCCTCTCCGCCCCCTCCCCCCCACGTTTCTTAAAAAATAAAAACAACCAAAAAAATAAAACATAAAACATAGAAAGGAAACAGAATGTTGCATCCAGTTTGTACTTTCATCATCAATTTATCACAACTTAAATTGTTTTAAAAAGTTAATATTCAAAAAGAGTTTTTGACAAATATCCTTCAAATATATTAAAAGAAAAAAAAATGTATTAAAAAAATAGATATTTAAGCAAAAATAAACACACCCCCCCTCCCCCCAAAACCTCCAGACCCATCGTTTGATAATTCTCTATGACTTGTGAGCCTCCATTATTCACTTCATAACGTGAAATCACAACTTTCAAATCTTTATCACACTGTGTGAGATGTAGATGGGCAGGACGTATGGGCTGATTTTCATTTGAGAGGGGTAACACACTCACTTGGTAGGAAGGAATTGGGATGAATTGGACGGAAATAAGCGAGTGAAGAATAAACTTACTGCACTTTCAGAAGAAAGTTTGTTTTGATGGGGGGGGTTTTTCTTTTAGACATAAAAGTTTTGGAGGAAAGTTGGGGCATGGTTTAAAAAGTAAATGTCCATACAAACCATCCTGCATATTTTTACATATACACAGAATCAGAATGACATTCCCTCAGGTTTGTCTAAATATCTATAAAAACCATTCAAATTATTAGAATCTCTTTTCCAAACGGAAAATTTAAACTATCTGACATTAAATCATCAACCAGGAATACCGATATGTGACTACACAAATATATGTGTATACTTTTTGGCTTATTAAAAAGAAATATCTTATCTTTTGTTTGTTTTGTTTGTTAAGAGGCTCTTTTTATATTGTCCCAGGGCCCATTTTTGTTTTGTTTGTCTTGAAGAAAAAACCAATTTACTTTACTACTGAAAAACTCTAGAAGAGGTCACATCTCTACAGGAGAAAGAACCAACAACAATCAAAATTGCACTTCTCCTATGAAAGATGTATACTGCTGCTGCACTTACCATTTTTAAACCTTGTCTTACATCATGGGATCTCACTTTAGTACAGCTAATCCACAAAACGAACAAATATGATATGGTATCATCTGAGCCAAAACTACTCTGCGTTCACTTCTTTCAGTGGTCTCCAGTATATTGTTTCAAATATATGATTACTATGCTATTTGAAACTTCTTAGATTTACTTTCAATACATTCATTTTTCATGTGTTAATAGGAATCAAATTTTTGGAACTAATGCTGTTCGATTCTCCAACAACATGAGGTATATAATCTAGCAACGATTGCTATGCCAACAAATTACAGAGAACCGCTAACAAATTTTTTCTTTATTTCATGAATAATCAATATTGCTAGTTTCTTGCATTTCGCTATGAGGTTTTTTTTTTTAATTTTTTTTCTTTTTCCAAATTTTGTTTTGTTATATTATGGTTGTCTAAAACACATGAAGCTTCCAGCAAATGGATCAAGTTATTGAAACCCTTATTTACCAACAACAAAAAGTTTTCATGTAACAATTATAGTGAAAGATAATCAAATCACAGTAAAATATGATTTTGAAAATCAATCAAAAAACAGATTTTGATTTCAAAGTAGATGTCAAGTATGCATATATAACAATTATATTGAGATAAATATATTGTGCACACAGACCCATAAAAATTTATAAACACATTGACTTGTAACATATTTTATATATTTTAGAGTGAATGAAATTAAGTCAAGCAACTTCCCTTTACATAAATAACTAAAGGAGGCTTTTTTAAAGATAAGATCCCGAAGCAATGGATGTAGAAAGAATATCTTCCCACAAGAAGAAATAAGCGAGGTTCAGCATTGAAAGGGGTCCTCTTTTACCTTAATGTAACGCAAGGAGGTCCCTGGTCGCCGAAGAATTGAGCCGTAGGACCCGTAATGGACCAAGCCAACTGGACTCTAAGACTGGTCACCAGTTCCAAGGGATCTCTCGTTGCTCAAACGTCTCATCCCCATTCGGAAAATAAAGAAGGAGACGGATTATCCCACATGACTACAGTACTGTGGCTGGTGTGTGCGCACGCTAAAAGACAAACACAAAACAAAATTATGCCAACTTTAAGGTTTCCCTCTCCTGCCTGTGAGCTGAGACCAATCAAATTAGCTTAACTAACTAGATGAAAACGAATTATGGCAGCAACATTGTAGAGTAATACTATTACTATGAATGATGAGGGTGGCCTACAGGTGAGGCTGTCTGACTTAGAACCATGAGGTCGAGAGTTTGAATCTCACTAGGTGCAGATCAGGTGGAGAGAAACACCTGAGACAAACTGACGTGGTGTCCAGGAAACAATATTATCACCTATTCAACTTCATTCTTAAAGCAACTGCAACAAGCTCTAACTGTATGGACGTAACTGTGCCATGAAGGAACCTTACTTGACTACTTTTACCCCAAGGGAAAATACCAAGGCAAAATGACAACAATATCAAGGTAAAGCCAAAGTTCATCACAGATTAATCAAAACTATAGCATCTACACACAAAATGCTGTTAATCATTTTGTGTATAAACAGCGTCATCGATTCTTCATTTTATACGATTTTTTTAGAAATGATCATCAGCTCAACCTTCAACACATCGGCTAAAAATAAAGCCAGTGTCACGATATAGACAAGTTATAATTTTACGTTATCATTACTAAATACTATCCAGAACTACTTTTGATTAATTTTGTCAATATTAGCTAAGATTGGCCGAATATTACGGAAACACCTGTTATAAGAAAAATGCCATCCCGACATGAGTATATGATCTGGAGCAATGAAATAGGGTCGACATGAAGTATTTGTTAGCCTCTCTGATTGTATGATGTTTCAATGTATAATATTAGTTTTATAGGTTTACGTGCGAAAAAACATTAAATAACAGAAAAATGTTTAAAATGCGGTTTTCTCAAAATGTTATTTTTTGACAGTGATATGCGATCTAATTTTTTATTTATTGCCCGATTGCCCCCAAATTTGGTACATAACCTCTATAAAATAAACAAAAAATTCTTACAGTAGTTTTTTTTGATATCTCTTCAAAGTTTGGCAAAACAAAATTTTGCGTGATTAAATTTGCCAAAAATTGGAAAGGTTGCTATGCATTTTCGAAAAAGTCATAAAATGGAAACCGTTTCATTTATCCAATAAAAGCTACTGAATAGTCTAGATCTTGAACGAAATAACATGTGTGCAAAGTTATAGCCAATTTTATTTATAACTCAAAAAGTCTATTTGAAATTAAGTTATTTTCACATTGAAAATCCAAGATGGTGGCGTTCCCAAGGCAACCATATGATAAAAAATGTTTAATATCTTTTTTAGCTAATTTAGACATGCCAAATACAATGGTTGTGGTTAAATTTGTCTATATCAAATAATAATTTTCTAAAACATGCCCCCCCCCCCCCCCTTAAGTAGATCTGTAAAAGTGGATATACTTTTCAACAGCAATTTATAAGTGGTTGTTTTACCAAGTACATGTAGATGTGGATTTGTTTTTCAAGAACAGATTATAATAGTAAACTTGCTTTTTAAGAAGGAATACAAAAATTTCAATTTGTTTTGTACGAATGCAGGTGTGGTCTTTGGCATTCTCCTCCTTCAGATGGACCCCATTACTTGAGAAAATTTGATTCTCTTTCAAATACCGTTAAGTTTCTAAAAACTCCATCATCTCTAAATAACTATCTCAGATCTAAAATATGGGCGCATGTGTACAGCCTTCTCACGTTGTGTTTCGTGAAATATAGATTCAGTGACACATGTGGTTTTATTATGATACAATGCCAAAATCTGTGATAAATTAATGAATCTATTGTCGAGGCCACAGCGATGGGAACTTTTCAGAATTTTAAAGATGAAATATGACTTCCCTTTCTTCTTTTAAAACAAAAATAATTTTTTTTTTAATAATTGGTTAAAAGCATGAAAAGAAATAAAAATCCGAACAAATCAAAAACACGAGAAAGAGACTATAAATACATGTTCAGCGTAAAATCAGTGTTTAAAAATTGGCTTCTTCATATGATGAGTATACCTAGTTACTGTGAATCAATCAGGGGCCGATAAAAGACATCACAATGTCTGTAAATAATCACAAGACCTAAGGGAAATCTTGACATATGAGGCTTGCAATTGGAGTCAATCAAATGTATTAATCAACACAACTTTGTTATAATAGTAATAGTAGTAATAATAACAATAATAATAATAATATAATCTAATAATAATAATAATAATAATAATAATAATAACAATGATGATGGTGTTGGTAATAAATCATTAGAACATTAGTAATGATCAAGTCAATACAGAAATAATAAAATATTTAGAACGGGAAGACGAAGAAGGAGGAAGAGGAAGAGGAGCAAGATATAAAAGAGGAGGAGGAGGGGGATAAAGAAAAGAGAGATAAAAGGAAAGGAAGAAGGAGAGAAGACGAAGAGAAGGAATAGGAGAAGGAAGAGTAAGACTAATAATGAGAGGTGGTGCAAGGAAGAGGCACAGAAGGAGGACGGACAGCAGGTGTAGTAACAAAGAGACAGACCAGACGAAGAAGAAAAAGACAAAGAGCTAAAAGGAGAAGAAGAAAAAGACAAAGAGCAAGAAGAAGAAGAAAAGGACAGAGAGGCAAGAAGGGAGAAAAAGAAGAGCAAAGAAGGAGAGAAGAAGAAAAAGACAAAGAGCAAAAAGAAGTGCTCTGAGCGAAATATATTGGCGTGGGCGACTACTTTAGGAACTATTTATTATTATTATTATTATTAAGGAATAAGAAAAAGAAAAAGAAGAAAAAAAAAGAAAAGAAAAGAAAAAGAAGAAAAAAAAAAGAAGAGAAGAAAAAAGAAAGAAGAAAGAAGAAGAAATTATATTACAATGAATAAACATGAAATTTACTACACATACAGGAAATCATACATACATTTACAAATAGAAAGTTTGCGATATCAAGTCATACACACAGGTACGCACAAAGGCAGTGTCGACACGATGGATGGACTAATATTCCACACCACAGGAACTCCCTGACAAGAGATAATCCAACTCAATTCTTTTCTTTATTTTGTTGTTGTTGTTGTGGACTGTGTTATATTTACTGCCTGTTTTTCTTCCATTTCTTTTGTTTTTCTATTTTCCTTTTGCCGGAAACTTTGGTCATCCATGCTATACCCTCCTGCAATAAAAAAAGAAAGGTAGAGAAAGAGAAAAAGTGGTTATTGCAATGTGGTGACAGGGATTAAAAATGCAGATGATGAAAGAGAGCTAGGAAGGGAATCAGACAGAAATACAGAACTCTAAACACTTAGGAGAAGAAAGAAAGGGAGACTAGGCAATAATTGACTGTGTGTATGACTAGCGCATCACGTTCAAATTTTCTTTCCTTTGTTTCTCTTTTTTTTGGTATAAATTGAGGAACTATAAAAAGAAAGAAATAATCATTATGGCATTTGCTCTAACAGTAAAACCCAAATACCCAGGAAAAAGTAACACATTTTAATAGTTAAACCAGGGAGATTAATCATAATCATAATATATAGTAATAGTAAGAAGAACATTTTTATAGCACTCTATATAGTAATAGTAATAGAACATTTTTATAACACTCTATATAGTAATAGTAATAAATTATTTTATAACACTCTATATAGTAATAGTAATAAGACATTTTATAACACTCATATATAGTAATAGTAATAGAACATTTTTATAACCTCTATATAGTAATAGTAATAGAACATTTTTATAACTCTATATAGTAATAGTAATAGAACATTTTTATAACACTCTATATAGTAATAGTAATAGAACATTTTTATAACACTCTATATATTAATAGTAATAGAACATTTTTATAACACTCTATATAGTAATAGTAATAGAACATTTTATAACACTCTATATAGTAATAGTAATGAAGAACATTTTTATAACACTCTATATAGTAATAGTAATAGAATATTTTTATAGCACTCTATAGTAATAGTAATAGAACATTTTTATAACACTCTATATAGTAATAGTAATAGAACATTTTATAGCACTCTATATAGTAATAGTAATAGAACATTTTTATAGCACTCTATATAGTATTAATATTAATAGAACATTTTTATAGCACTCTATATAGTAATAGTAATAGAACATTTTATAACTTACTCTATATAGTTTATAGCACTCTATATAGTAATAGTAATAGAACATTTTTATAGCACTCTATATAGTAATAGTAATAGAACATTTTTATAACACTCTATATAGTAATAGTAATAGAACATTTTTATAACACTCTATATAGTAATAGTAATAGAACATTTTTATAGCACTCTATATAGTAATAGAAGAACATTTTTATAATGCCCTATATAGTAATAGTAATAGAAGAACATTTTTATAATGCCCTATATAGTAATAGTAATAGAAGAAAATTTTTATAACACTCTATATAGTAATAGAAGAACATTTTTATAATGCCCTATATAGTAATAGTAATAGAAGAACATTTTTATAATGCCCTATATAGACATAGTAATAGAACATTTTTATAACACTCTATATAGTAATAGTAATAGAACATTTTTATAATGCCCTATATAGTAATAGTAATAGAACATTTTATAACACTCTATATAGTAATAGTAATAGAACATTTTTATAACACTCTATATA